>SNQN01000275.1:117002-171767 GCA_008642245.1 Bassia scoparia
ATATATAATTCTATTTATTATCACGAATAAAACATTATTATGAAATTCGTATTTTATTCAAAAGTCAAGCATTTGCTCGGGTATTATCTAGTAATAATAATAATGGAAGTGAATCGTGTGCAAAGGAAGTTGAGGAGAATGGAGGAACATACAGTTACCCTTAAGAAAGATAAAATGGTTTTCTTTTATCAGGAGAGTTGTTTTACCCCCAAGAAAAATTGTTACCCCACTAAAAAGGGTAAAATAGAATGAGGTATCAATCTTCGAGTAAATGTTTTACACCCTACTGAATAGAACCTTAATGTAGAATGAATAATAAGTGTCAGAGTGTTAGGGTCTTGTGAGTTCCATAGGTTGTCAACAGTCTTAGAGTTGTAGCAAAGCAAACTATGTTCTATTATTAAACAAAGAAAAAGATACTTATATTGTGAGAGGGTCAATATTTATTGGTACTCATTGATACTTATATGAACATATTTAATCTGAATCAAGAAGTACTTAAAACACAGTCATTGTCACTGCTTCGGTTTATATGCAGAAGTGTCTTTCTGCTAGGAAAGTGGCTGCATGTCTGTGAATCAGGGGCAAAGCCAGTATTGGGAATCTACAGGGGCCGAATTCTATATAGAGTATTTTAGTTCTAGATTCAACCTTCATTGCACTCCTGATTTGTAGTCTTCCAATAGGGATTTTTTTATTCGGTTGGGCTCGGACTCAAAATTATTCATATTAAGTGACAATAAGTTACTGGCCAATCATCAGATCATTTGATGTATGAGCTGGTAAAATGATATTTTGATGCATATTTGATAGAATACTACAATGAAAATTTTCAAACAAAAATTGGAAGAGCTAACTAAGGAGAATGAATAAAATATACTACACTTTAAGGACTTATTCAACATTTGTACTTTGTAGAACATTTTTAGGACAAAAATACACATATTATTGATATTAACATGCTCACATACAATATTTACTAAATTAGAGGTATAAATCTATAAATTACAAATGTTTTGTCTATTTATTCTAATTCACCAAACTAGGAATTTTAAAATTAATAGACATAAGATGAAAATGTTCATTGAAGTATGATTCTTGTTATACAGTAGAATAGATTAAAAGTATATATTGGTGGTCCCAAAACAAAAAAGAAAAATAATTTTAAAAACCACACTACAAGTAGATATTGATATTGGTGCCTTGGTGGTCCCCAGGCCAAAAAGAAAAGGAAAAAATAAATTTAAAAACCACACTATTGCCTTGAGTTTGCATCGAACCTGCGACCTTCTTCAGAATAACATTACCATCTTGCCACTTTGCTAAAGCAGTTTTAGTGTTACATTAGTCAGTTATATAATACATATCATACAAATCTGCAGGGGCCCAATTGAAACATATAAAGGCCGCGGGGTTGGGTCGTGCCGGGCCCCTGCCAGCTACCCCTGTGGCTCCGCCCCTGCTGTGATTGCAGGAAGCACAGTCCTTAATTTAAAGCAAAACCTATTCCTTAGAAAACATGCCTGGTTAGAGGTCTTTCTGTGCCAGACTACGGGGAGGCAAAGTCATTGGAGTAGCCCACTGAGTTTAGTTATGAGTTCTGGCGATCTGCTAACATCTTGCTCAAACTGGCAAGGAAGCTCCTACGTAGCATTTATGTCATTATGTGAGCTGTTACTGGAAATTTCTGCTATTATGGCCAATTGACCTTTGGGTGGGCAGGCAGCTGGAAATAAAGGATTTATGGATGCTATAAATCGAGATAGCTAAAACACCAAACAATAAGATTGTGGACTAAAAAGGAGATCAAGAATAGATGATGGTGATTGGTATTGATTTTAAAGAAATGACACTATCAAAGATAGCTATCAAGCTTCTCAAAATACAAGCTTTTGAATGGTTTGCTTCACTCCCAAAATATACTCAGTGCTCAATAACATTCAACATTCTCTCACAATATCTCTCTAAGTAGCTCCTATATATAGAATCCACCTTTTAAGTAATTCTACTTTCTCTACAAGTTTCCTCTCCAAATTTATACTCAACAAACTTGAACTACCCTTCGCCTATTAATATCGATTCCTAGTAATAGATTTCAAAGCTGTTGGTTGAGACTCTAAGCATATGTAGATTATTGGGTGTTTTATGCTATGCTACTCGGACTCTTCATTTTACCTCAAGTACCCGTGTTGGATCCTTGACTCTCGGACATGGGTATGGATACTTGACACTCCATTTTGGGCTAAAATCATGGAAATTTTTCACAATTTAGCCGAGTTTGACACTTAGACACATGCCCGTGTCGGACACTAGTACCCGAGTCATAGTAGCATAGGTTTTATGTAGTCAACAACTTCCTCATTTACTCTCTTGAGCATACCAAGAAGAAATAATCACATATTCACATGATATCATCCCATGGATAGGCTTCTATTAGTCTATATGGCTTTCTTTCACTATAAATCTGAAAATTTTCCTTTCTTGGTGTGTTCATTGGGTCTAATGTCTAATATGTTGCTGAGCATTAAGATTATGGATTGAAATTACATCTTGGACAATTGATTGATTTTGACTTGTAAGCACTATAGGATCTCATGCCTTCATGGTGCCAATGACCCCCCCCCCCCCCCCCCCCCCCTGTCCCCCCACCAATTAGTGCACGTAGCTATGGAAATCATCTCTTCAACTTTATAATTTAATGTATGGATTTCAGACTGAGGGATTTACATGTGCTTTGTTATTCAGTTGTTGCTTTATTATAGTTACTAGATTATTGCCCGAGCAATGCTCGGTTTTAAATACTCCGTATATAATTCTTATACTCACAAAATATCTTTATTTTCAAAAAATTCATTTATACTTAAATTAAGGCTATAAATAAATATTTACAATTACATATTAATCAATGATGTTAGAATTATCATTTTCAAAGTACATTTATCATGTTATTATACTTAATAATTGTTTGTTATATTTTTTATGCAATTCATTTAATATTCATTTGATAAGGAAATATGGGAGGGAAATTTAGGAGGGAAAAAGAAGAGGGTGGGGATTTCTTTAGTTATAGACTATAGATAGATAGATCTGAATTGGGAACTGCCAGTTGCCTGTACTGCTGGATCAAGCTTGATATACCTGTGCTGTTTCTAAACATTGCCTTGTATGTTTGTTTACCAGTTGACTGAGTTGAGCCACTTTTTGCAGAATGTTGATGCTCATGGTTTTGTTAACGGTGCCAGCGAAAGTAGCTAAAAACTTACAGGCTTGTTATTTTCTTCTCAACTGCTTCGATATTATGTGTAGAGGATTGACAGGGGTTGCAACCAAAAGAGCAGCGCCAATTGTTTTGTAATTTTGTAGCATCAGGTGTTCATCATCAAGTTTTTTTGGCTGTCTAGTTCCCCTGTAACTTTAAGGAATTATGCTGTCCGTAGGAAATGAAGACACCTATTTTCTTTTCTTTTTATAACTTCGACAGTAAAGATTGTAGCTGGTTCAAGCTTTGGTTGGTGCATATGAAGCGAAGTCTACTAGTCAGGGTGTCTTCTGAAGTTGATGCTTGCAAATGCTGATTGCTTATGAAGAGTCTGAGTTGTTCCCTCTTAATGGAGTGTAATCTATGTTTTTGGTCCTGACTCATGACATTAGAGCATTGGTTCAATTTCTCTCCCTGATTTTCCCTTTCAAAAGAAATATAGCACTTGTTGGCTCTGTTCTTTTACTGCTTCCATTATACGTAATATTATTTTCCCTTCCCTAAACCATTGATCAAACTCAATTTTGATGATTAACAAATGGCAATCATAACTTAATGCTTTTTTTTGGGGAACATAAAAGAGGTTATTGCAAAAACTTAAAAATAAATAGATAAATAAAAGCATGAAACACACGGGATTATTTGCTACACAAGCAACTGTAAACAAAACGTCTTTGCAAACTACTCTCTTTGTCATACATTAACTTGAACTATTGTACTTTTTTCCTCTTTATTTTATGTCAAATCGTTATAGTTAATACACTAGATAATACCCCGTGCGACGCACGGTTTTTTAGATTAATGTATTAATAGAAATTTGTAGCGTGTAGTTTTCTTATAGAGATGTACAAAATTATGTTGTACATCATTCTTAACTTTTCAAAAAGGATTAAAAATTATATTGTAACTTAAGATTCCTATAAAGGACTAAAGAACGTCGTGAGATTAATTCGTTATTGAAAATTTTATTTTTATAAGGAAAAATATATAAATTGAAACCTAGTAAAAAAAGGGAAAAATGCTATAAAAAGAATATGTAAAGTATTTATTGGGCCTTGGAAAAGAATCTTAAAGAAGAGGGGAAAAAATGTATGCAAATATGTGTCATAATTATTTTTTTTTGTTGGGAAAATAATTTTTAAAAACCAATAATATGGAGAGTCTTGGGAGAGAAATCGATAGGAGTTTTGGAGGGAAAATATTAAAAGTGGGGATTGCTTTAGTAGATGTATATAGATATAGATTATGGGGAAGTATAATCTAGGTTTCATTTAAACCGTAGATATTTTAATTATAACTTTCAATGTCACATGTTTTTGTTATCAAAGAGTGATGTGAACATTGAGATTGAAGTTGATAATCTTATTGTCATCAACAACTAATTTGCGACATCAGTCATTTATTTCTACAATTGCATACTCACTAGATGAGAAATGTTTTATGCAGCAATGCAGCACATGTAAGTGGGTCCTATGTGACAAACGACACTAATTTTTTTTTTTTGGCAAATCAAAGTGTGAACCAAGGATATGACAAAATCACACTAAGTTTGGTGAAAATGAACCAAAGATATGATAAAATGAATCAAGGATATGACAAAATCACATTATGATTTTTTTTATTTTTTTATTTTTTTTTTGCAAATCAAAGTGTGAAACAAGGATATGACAAAATCACACTAAGATTGGTGAATATGAACCGAAAATATGATAAATTGAATGAAGGATATGATAAAATCACACTATGATTATTATTTTTTTTTTAAAAAAAAACTGAACCCACCATGTGTGCTGCATTTTAAATGTTGACTTGATAACTAAAATAATACTGGACCCACCATGTGTGCAGAGCTCCTCACTAAATCAAATCTTTTATTTATACAGGATAACCTAAAATGTTGACTTGATAGCTAATGTTAGTCATTGAGTTAATGATCTTATACTTATCGATTGAACAAACTTTCATGTGATAACCATAACTAATTTTTAGATGTGGCCACAGCATGTACAATGGTGAAATTTTCATTTCTTCATTCCTCTCTTTCTACCACTTTCTCACTCTTCTTTTTTCTTTCTAAGAAAATTTTCTTTATCTTCATCACTACAATGAAACAAAAAATCTCTTTTATCCCTTTTTCTCATACTTTCTAACTCTCCCTCGCAACACTTTTTCTCTCATCCAACTCATCATTTTTCTTTTATTTATTATTTTTTAGTTTACTTTTAATTGTATTAGAGATTATAATTACTCAAAATTAGCGATTATTTTAATTGGTTGACCTATTGTATCGCAGTAATTATTATTTTTCGGGTGATTAATATAATCGGATTAATCAACCAATTAATTACGTTGTAGAAAAAAAATTCGAATTAATTGATAATTTTCGGATTAATTGATAATTTTTGGATTATTGATAATTTTTGAATTAACTGATAATTTCGCATTAATTGATAATTTTAGAATTTTTGGTAATATTTTCAGATTTTTAAAAATATTTTTGGAAATAAGGAATAAATTGAGCAAAATGTGTGTCAATTTGTAGATATCGAAAAGTTATGAATTTTGAAAATTTTATTTTATTTTTTAAAATTTTTTATTTGGTCGAAATTAGGAAAATAATGGTGAGAATTAGTTGTTGCTTAAGCCATTGCGCGAACACGTGTCAAGCGCCTATTAGGTCGTGTCACCTGCAGTGGTATCAACCATTGTTTTTTTTGGCCTGATTCACTCCAAAACGTCAAGTATCAGTGCTTCCAGTAATTAAGCGGCGTTGTTTCACCAAAGCAGCATGTACAAAAATTATTTTTACACGTCATGCTGGCGTGTGACCCACTCCAATTTCCGTCTTCAATCTCGTCTTCGCACGACAAGAAGGAAGATGAATATTTCTAAGAATTTTTGGGTCTTCCACTTTTTCATTATTGTATCACATGAATCGAAAATTCCTCCTAAGATAAGATTTTTTAGGTCAACCCTACACATGCTCCCAAGGATAAAAGATATAAAAATTAAAAATAAAACAAATTTATTGCTTTTCTCTTCTCTCTCTTCCATTCCTCCCCATTTTCTCTCTTGTTCCGGGAACGAAAATCCCATACTTCACAATAATGGGCTGGGGACGAAACTGCGTCGTAGGAAATCGATTCGGTGACGTAGACTTTGCCAAAAAAAACCTCTGAAAGTACACCGTAAAGTGCCTGAAGAGAGAGAAAATAACGTCAGAGGGCCCAAGGTTTGTACCACGAGGACCACCACCGATGCTTAAGCCAACAACTGAGGAGAGAGAAAAGGGAAATAATTCTAGAGAAAAAAAAGGGTTTTGTGTTCAAAATGTGATTAGTCCTAAATGATGGGAATCATTCCCTATTTATAGAGAAATAATACATTGATAATTACCTGTAATTGGAAGACTCTAAAAATATCTTCTAACAGAATTCTGTTAGGTAGAAGGTTCCAAAAATATCTGTAATAGAATTCTATTACAGTCTTGTTGACTAGTCAACGAACCTCATTAATGGGCATAATGGAAATACTGTAAATATCAAAACTTCTTTCTATTTGGGCTTGCTCTATGCCTTGGGCCGAGCCTAACTCATATTGGGCTAGAACATCTTTCCTTATTTCTCTCATAACCAGGCACCTCCGCCACCAACTCACCAAACTCACTGCTGCACGTCATCGCACAGTGAAAATTCGTTGGGGATCTCTATCGCCGCGTCATTGACATCGCTTGTTGGTGGCTAAAGATGATGGTGATGATGATATTCTTGTTGCAATCTAATCTCTCACTTTAATTCTCAACGAGTAAGTTTTTCGTGTTTGTTTAGTAATTTAGTTTATTATTGAAGGAGTTTGATTGTGAGTGGTCTTTGTTGTTTATGCTGATCAATATCAATCAATATAATTAAACACGACAACACCTTAAACAAAGTCTATTTGTTTTAAACAAAATTTTGACAAAGATGAATCTTTTATTGAGTTAGGATCTTCTCCATTTCTTTCCATCACTGTCTTTTCCTAAGATTTTGACACCAAATTTATCATTAAAATTAAAAAATTTAAAATCTCTTCTATTTCCCTCTTCATACGCCATCAACCATTGAATTAGAAATGGAAATGAAAAGGAGCTTGACTCCTTTTATTATATATCACAATGTCATTACTTTGTACTATGCAATATTATCATAATGATTTTTATAAAACACATACAATAATAGTAAATCAAAATTTAATATACAGAGTAATAATATTGAATCTAAAAGGACATTTGTACACAATGTACTTATAATTTTTTTGGGAAATTCTACACGGTGGCCTTGAACTCTTGCAAAATACACGTGGTGGCAACTAAATTTATCGTATTACATACCGTGACCCTAAGTTTTTAATTAATCTACAACGTGGCCTAAATACTCTAATTTCATGGCCAATTAGACCAATGAGCTTGATTAATTAACCCTAAGCTGTGTAATTACTAACCTGCCCTTAATCTTAAAACAAATTTAAATCGATTAACTCCCCCCCCCCCCCAATTCGTATTCTCCTCTTTCATTTTCCTTCTTCATTTTGTTCATGTTCCCTAAGTTCTATGTTCTATGTTATTGGTTCAAAAATTGTAATCTTTCCCTGCTAAAATGGCTTTTTGAGGTCAATCTTCGAAGATTGCTACTAATGGGAATTTTAATTGGGTGAAGATGAAGTACTGTGATTGCGATCCTCCAAAGCTTGCTGATGTTCGTTTTCTCGCAAAGTGAGAGAAATCCCAGGAAGTCCTACTACAAATGTCGTAATGTCGGGTGTGATTTTTTTGATTGGGTATATGAAGATGATGAGGTGGTCTATGATTTTTTCGGTTGGATAGTATGTTGTTACCTTTTTTCATTGTCAAATCTTCAAAAAAATATTACACTTGTAGATCCAAATCAAATGGCTTAAGTTTTCAAGGGACTCATATGGCCCATTGTGTCGTCATATGCATTTTGAGAGTGTTGTTTTATGACAAGGCAATGAGTAGATATAGGAGAGGTTATTACCACAATCTTATGCAAGATTTTTGTGCAACGTTTTTCAAAAGTTCTAAGTCCATCATTCGGCTTCAATTGAGTTCTTAAATTAAAGCATCAATGACGTGATGCAAATTCTTCGAACATGATATTCTAGATTGTGGATATTCTCAAACATGATATGCAATATTAACTAATGGGTGATCGTGGGAGTTAATGGAGGATAGCGAATCATTTTTAGCGGTAAATTAAGTTATTAATATTCAAAATCATATAAAGGTTAGTATTTTAGGCTTTTATAAATATTCAATGTCATAAAATCGTAAATTATATGATTTATTCATGGTAACCATATTTTTGAAAGAAAATATACAAAATCATAGTGAAAAAATTGGCGCCCACAAAAAAATTAAAATTGGTGCCCACTAATAATAAAATCGGCGCCAAAATACCTACCTATAAATATGACAAATGAACAATAAAAATGACATATCCTAATAAATTCCATTGCCAAACTTCATTCAAAATGTCTGTAGAAGAAAAAATCGATCACTTATGTGACACAGTTGTAATAAGCTTGTTTGTGTCTAAATTGTTCAACACAATAGGTGCTTATTGCATCAGTGAAGTGATACGCAGAATCCAAAGTCAAGAGTGTGTTATACCCTTCATGAAAGCAATTTGCCTTTCGGAGTATCGCTTTTACTTGCCATGTCCGGATGACTCGTAGAACTATTCCTTTTTGTCGACAAAAGGTTACACTTCAATCGATACACAAACTTATCTATGTTATTATAAACTTTATTAACATTTTGTATTTTATGTTTGTTCATATCCTCCTAGAAAAGTAGGGGATGAGGCTATGCATGATCTTGACCTTGTACAGTTCCGAATCTTCATGAAATACTTATACCACTATATGGGACATAGCACAATGAAGGAAATAATGATTGGGCAACCAAAATGGATCTCTTCAGTATTTGAGTTGGAATTTGATTACAGTTACAAAGCAATGTGTGAGTACGACGACAACATTGACAAGTGGTCAGAAGCCCAAAAAAAAGGTATTAGAGACTTGTTTGGCCCGTTATTGTAGATATTGTAGATCGGCATAAGCCATCTAAAGTTGTACGTGGAGGTCCAAGATCAAAGGCCTCTAAGTACAAATATTTGAAAATAATAAAAACATAAGAGGAAAAGGTAGAAGAAATATTCGACCTCACCATTGATGATGATAATCCAAAATCAGTTTCAAACTTGGGTAATCCTAGCAAAAAAAGAAAGTGGAAGACATCATAGACCTCACCGTTGATGAAGATCATCCAGAATCAGTTTCGAAATTCAAGAATTTCAGGAAAAAACAAAAAGTTAAAGACATCATCGACCTCACAATCTTTTAATTTCTACTATTAGGTTATGACATTATATGTTTTTGGATATTGCCAATCAGTTGTTTATGGATATGTCTTGAAGTTTAGATATCAAGCTTCATTGCTTTCTTTTTTGTATTTTTTTGTTTTTTTTCCATTATAGATATTATTGGTTAAATTAATCTGATTGAAAGTGTTCAAGTTAATTATAAAGATATATATACCCTTCATTTTTTGGACGTGTCCGAATGCAGTTCATGTCAATTCCACTGTAGTTTTGTGTGCATTTGTACTAGATATTATGTACAATTCCCATAAACATTGTCTAGATTGACTAACAAAAGTTTTGAATAGATTTAGGGTGTAATTCAAATGCATAAATTAAGGTTATTTATTAACATTAATAAGAAAATTATAGTAACAAATTAACAATAGGAATCCACTAAGAGAAAAGCTCTCGTTTATTCGTCCAAAACAATTAAAATATAGTCAGTTACATGTTTTTTTGACAAGTGATAGGGATGGATAGTCAAACTATAACCGCCCACACCAAGCCCTAATTTATTCATGAACCATATTTTTGGTAGAAAATAGACAAAATCATAACGGGAAAATTTCCTTGTGTTATTTTTAATAGAATATAAAAATTACCATCCTTAAATAGGTTAATTTCCATAGTGCAGTTACTATCAACAATGTCTTCTGAATTAAAATTCAAACACTTGTGTGACACAGTCTCTATTAGTTTGTTTGTGTCTTCATTGTACGAGAAGATTGGAGTGAGAGCAGTTTATGCTGTATTATAAAAAAATATCATGTGAAGCAGGTCTTGTGCCCTTCATGAATGCGATTTGCAAATCTGAATATGATATGTACCGCCACAACTCGGGGACTCAGGCCACTACTATTTTACGATGGTTCGAGGTACTATTCATCGTTTTTCGTTTCATAGTTGTTTGTTGTATTTAATTTGCAACCAACTTCATGAACTATTTTTCTTTCAATGTTTCATAGATCTTTTAAGGAAACTTCGGAATGAGGCTACACATGCTAAAGATCTGAGAGGATTCAGAATATTCATGAGATACCTTTTTGCAGTACATGGAGAAACAAGAACACATTTATTGGTGGATCCTGGGCAGCCAAAATTAATCATTGAAACTTTTCGAGAAGAAAAACAACACTGGTTGAGAACATTCTTGAATTACGATGTGGATGCACCACCCGAGGAAAGAAAGAGATATAGTGATCTATTTGCCTGTAATCTGCTCTACCGATGAGAAGATAGACGATCCGCCTGTTGTTCTAGGAGGTCCGAAATGTCATCATTAAAATGGGATATGGAAATGGGAAGAAAACATCCCCCTCACCGATGATAAGAAGACTGACTAAAACTTTGTGTTTAAAGTTTAGAACATGGCAATGTCCTTACAGTACTGTTGTCATATACCTATGTATTTCTCTGCTATTTCCGTCTGATTACCTAGTAGTACTCAAGTTTGGAGATGTCCTTTCTTTTACTGTGTTATGTCCACTTAAATATGTCTCTTTTTTTTAATTTAATTTCCATGAAACCATACTTGGCTTGATAGTTTAGCAACTTTAATTTTTTCCTTGCGAAGATGAAAAAACTAACAAAAGTGTAATGTAAATTCTATCAAATATATGCTCGACCAGCACCAATTTAGTTAAATGCAAGGTTATTACCATATATTTTGAATTAAAAAATTCTAATATAAGATAAGTTATTAATTAAATTCCATTTGCCTTAAATATGTCTCTCTTAGTTAACATAAATTTTGGTATAACAAAAATTAATATTAGTTTACATTCAGGCAATGTCCTTAATTACTATTGTCATATCCCTATTTATTATTTCTCAATCATTTTCGTGTGATTGCCTAGTAATGCTCCAGATCGACAATGTCCTTTCTTATACAGTGTTATGTCCATTTGTCTGAATTACAGTAATTTATAAGAAATTCTAATAAAAGTTTAGTATTTTATTAAATTCCATTTGTGTTAAATAATTTTGGAGGGATTTTAAGATTTTATCGTATAAATAAGTTACTGTATAATGAATGTTATGTTACGTACCATATCATGCAAAACAAGTTAATGTATATTCATGTTAACCATATTTTGGGAAAATATTATACCAAATCATAGTGTTATTCGAGTTTTTATGGCTATTAACCAAACTTTCCTTGTGGTGATCGTGGGAGTTAGAAATGGAATATTTTTGGCTATGAGAATAGAAATAGAATAATTAGGTTGCTTAATTATAGAAACAGAATATTTAGGTTGCTAAATTATAGGCATTTTGCTATAAGAAACTCTCATACAAGTTAAGTTATTAATTACAGAAATTTGGCAAAAAATATGTGAAATCGCGCCCAAATTGAATTTCAATTAGCCTTTGATAATTCAAATTGGTAATTGTGCCCAAATTAAATTAGGTTGAGTTTGTTATACAAATTTGTTATACGTTCGAAAATTTACATTCTCTCATTATTGGTAAATGGAATCACATTGATAATTGGTAATTGGTTAATATAAGACATCATCGACCTCACAATCTTTTGGCGAAAACCCTTATAACCTGTGAACCATCTGTTCTAGAGAAGGACTTGGCTGAAGGATTATGTTGAGTAGTTGACTTTACTTGCTTCTTGGTATATCTCCTCTATACTTCTGTAATATCCTTTTAGTAGGAGTGTAGACACCTAAAAATGTCTCCCCAAAAGAGTAATCAGTGATGAAACATACCGCGTCTTGCGATTGTTTCGACTTAGAAAAGATGCTTTGAACTCACAAAAGTTGGAAATTCGTGATGTCATACTCGGAACTGTTGAGCAAAGGACAAATAAAATGGGCAAAAACATTTTCTTTTATTTATTTTAATTATTTTCTATTTTTAGGTTTTCTTTTCTATTTAGAATATTATATATTTGATCTCCATAATTCTCCACTTTTCATCACACTCTTCATTTCTGAGCTCACCAGTATTTTTTAGATTATTTTCTCTGATTTTTCTACATTTTTCTAATGATTTTTATAATTTTTATACGCAGAAATAAAACAACAAAAAATACAAAATTACTCAATAGAATACTGTTTCCGGAAATACTAAACCTCTAGAACACTTTATAAACTCCTGAGCACCTCTTGGAGAGACAGGGAGAGGTGTTAGGTGCCGTCGAATCAAGGAAATCCGACAAATAAAATCGGAGTGAAAATCAACAACAAAATTTCGAGTTTGGAAAAAATATACGAGAAGACGCGTATATACGAAACCCTTATATTTATCATACATTAGACTTACGGCACTACCTGCATATATCCAGAGCGTAATACAGCCATCTCTGCGTATATACGCATCCATCGCGATATTTGCACTCTCTGTATGAGACTGCAGGGTTTTCTCCTCTTTATTTCCCTTCGTGCCCTATAGAAACATGTTCGTGCCCTTGCGTTCAGTCCAACACACTAATATCGTCGTGCATACGTCTATCTCTACTCTTCTCTCTCTCTCTCTCCTATACATCTCTAAATCATATTCATATCTATGTTCTAAGCATCGATGCTGTTCGAATTCAACAACCGAATCAGAGTATGAAATTCTGAGATTACTCACCTAAAACAGTCTTTTGACTCACATAAATTCCCTTTTGTCACTTTATTTGAACTAATATTCTATGGTTGCAGAGTTTCAATTAAATCAACACAATGTAGAAACTCACATTTTATTTGATTCAGTAAATAAGAGTGGAGTAATGTTTCCTTTCTTAATTTCATTGTACCTTATATTTTCATTGCTATGTTTATTGTTGTCAGTCATTACTAACATTGCTCTTTGTGTTTGTATAGCCATCTTAACAATCAGTCATATTTTCTTTATTCTTTAAACTAACAATAATTGATTGTTCCAAGGTGACAAGTGATGGAGGCGTACATCAATTATATTAGTTTTCATTTTATGTATTTATGTGGATGTATCCATATTGATATATATTTCATCTCACACTTGATATATTTGTTTAAACAAAGACCGGAAATTAATCGCTTGTCACATAAAGTCAGATACATCACGACGACCGTTTATAGGCAACCGTTAATATTGCTAACAATTGAAGCGATCGCCTTTCATTATAGCAAGTCATTTCTGTACATATAGCAACTCACCTAATAAATATGAATAGTGCCTTTCAAAGATCAATTCAATTAGGCTCTTTAGAATTCAATGTTATTTATATTGAACTACAATGAGACGCGAGTAGAGGCCGCACATGCGGGCTGATGGTACGATCAATCTACGCATGTCCCCATCCACACTTTGGTTATTGGACCTAATTGTGGCCCAGTAGCTTGACACCAATTTGGGCCAAAGTCCGTTGAAACTACTTAAGCATCGTGCGTCCCTCAATTCGACAACATCACCCCAACGCATTCACAGCGGATTCCTGGCTCAATCGCATGACACGAAGCTGAGGTCACCCCCCCTATTAGGCGCGGCGGCGAAGCCCTAGCAGTTTTCTGAGCAAGTACTTCAACGGGAGATTCACCATTTGATGATGTGGACAGGACTTGAAAGTCTCGTATAGCTTGCATCATCGATCAATTAATGTGAATTTTTGCTGTGACCGCTCGAATAGGTCATCAGTCTAGCTACCATTGGTCCTCAATAGTGGCATGTGTCTATGCTCGAATCACCTTACAGGGGTTTTTACCTTGGTGCGATGTGGTTATGGATCACATGGCTAAGGGAAGTCCTCGATCCGCCCATCGCCCGCGTATGCACGATGTTTTAGATGCTGTTATAAGGGTATCTCCCAGTACATCACCAATTTGTGTGTGAAATTGGACCACTCGACTCTTAGCATGGTACACTATCAAGACTAAACCAAGCCCACCTATTATTCACTTGAATCCTGACCTTAAGTGATAATTGATTTGTGTTCAATCAATGTGCCTTGTTAACTTGTACTCTTCAATTCAGTCCAATTCTTAAACCACCAACTAAGCCCAGTCTCTTAGTCTAGTTCAACAGGAAGTTCGACGATCCATAGCCATTCTCAATTCATCAATTCCAATTCAGTTCCAAACGCAATTCAGGATCCCAATCCAAGACTCTTAACGTCTGACTTAATTCACCTCTTGAACCAAACTGAATAGTTCAATTCAATCTTAATTCAAGACCCTAAATCTAATTAGTTCAATTCAATTCTTAATTCAAGAACCCTACCTTAAATCTAATTAGTTACCCAAAGCCTAAATCGAAATTATTTCGCTCAACCAATCTAAGAACCAAACTGAACTAGTCGATCATAACTCAACCCTAGGAACTTGATTCCAAGGCTAGCCCATTCAATTCAATGGCCGTAGGTCTAAGAAGTCTAATTCTGAAATACCCTCATCTTCGTTTAATCCCTTTCTCGAGTTAGCACCTTAAATCAGATTAGGTCCAGCCCATTTCAAGCTCTCCTTTCAGGTCATTCCTTAAGTCCAGAACCGCAAAGACTTAAGTACTCAGTTTGTTTCTTAAGATTTTCAAGTAACCAATCTTGTTCGCGGTCTAAAAGTTAATTTTCTTGATTTCTAGCAATGATAGCAAAACTCGCACACTTGTCTCTGGCCCTACGAAGAGTAACAAGAAGCCGAAAACCCGACCCTCACTGAATCACCCAGACACTCTCCATGCAAACACGACACAACCAACTTAAACGCTATTCTAATAAAGACTTGAGTTTTGTGAATTCTCGCCTTTATGCCAAGAAGAAGAGCATTGGAGCTGAAAGAAAAGAGACCCAAGAAAATCCTCTCAGTCTACGAGGAGAACCGAGCTGACAACACTCCCTCCTCCAAAGACTGAGACGGAAAAAAGGGTGAGAACAGAACGAGTTGTCAAAGAATATCCGAACATTCAGCAGGTCCTCGTGTCGCTGATTATGCAGATAGGGCCAGGACCTTTATCCATAAAAGTGTCATCACTGATTTGCCCTAAGTTCAAGCGGAACTTAAGACCAGAGACCCACCTCCGCACTTTCAATATCTCAATGGTCCTTAAAAGGAATGAGCAAAGTATTTCGTTGTGTCCCATTCTTGACACCCATCCATCCAAGTCGTTCAAGACCCTGAATCAAGCCAAGCTCGAATTGGGAAATATCAACACAGTTCCTAAAGCAAAGGTCTTACAATTCCCCAGGCTTCCTGTTTTGAGTCTCCTGAACTAAGCCACCAAGCAACTGGTGATGACAGAAAATTTACTCTACTCTTCTAATTAAGGTGGAGGGAGAAAGTCCACTCAAATGACAAACACCGATATGAGGAAGATCAAGTTCGCTATGGTCATCAAGAAACCTTCAGCCCATAGTCATCGAAGAGTCCATCAATCTTCAACCCAGATTCATCCACCTACTAAGGCTCTACAGCTTGCCTCCTAGTGATAAATGTTCAACCCAAAACTAAGTGAACGGTCAGCTTTAACAAGAAAGTGGTCTCCTACTTTTGCCACACTGATCAATCACCAATTACCCCTAATGAAACTCTTCTAACCATCCCGGCCACTGCTTCAAACACAGGGCCTGAGACCACAAGGACATGTTTTTCCAATTGGCATGATTATTGAGCAGGCCTTACAGGTTAACTGCAAAGGTGCACTTGCTCCTATTGACCCACTCCAGATCCTTCAGACGACAAGAAATCAAGAATTGGAATCCAATGCTTATTTGCAAGTCACCAAGAAGGCACCACCACTGAAATTGCATCGTTTTGAAGCATAGGATTCAAGACATTGTTGAAGATGGTCGCCTCCCAGTCTCCAGCGGCGAAGGATAAGATCAACATTCACACCAGCCCACTTGCTAAACCAGAGTCACCCCAAGGCGTGGGTTCATCGATCTGCGCGGTCTTCTCCAGATTGAGTCATAAAGTCCTAGTCCAAGCATCTATTCTTTTCAATTCACTGTTCTTTGAGCTATGTAGTCTTTTAAAATAAAGCCATGTATGTTTCAGTTTTCACTTCAGCAATAAATGATCATTGTTTTTTGGCAAATATTATTTTCTAATTCTATGCAAGCCTCAACACACTATGGCCACAATTGGTTAATCGAATACTGATATTAATTATTGAAACTGAACAATGCCAAGAGACCTTCTGTCACAGCTCCACAAAGACCCCTCCCTTCCATTTCACCCTTTGTCATCATCAAATCAAAATCCCTTGCAACCCATTGAGCCATAACACTATCATTCAGCCAATTCTTCTTCATCGCAACTCTCAACGCTAAACCTTGTGATCAAACGGTGCGTAGGAAAAGACATGTGCAAAAAAAAAAAGAAAAAAAAAGCAAAAATTCAAAGTTCAATGCCAGTCATCATCATATCCACACATGTCCAATTACAAGTGCAATCCACAGCATTCAAAGTTCTACACAGATCAAATAAAAGCAAGAGTCTAAATCACATCTGCGCGACTGCATTCACTTCATAATCATCAACCTTTTTCACAACCTCAAACCACGTCTCACATTTACCAACACAAAAGCCCTCTCACCACGGAGGCATTGTCAAATCATCATCAACTTACGCGTGTCTGATTCCGTAAGGTATACGTAGAAGCCTCTTCTCGAGGTTCGACCGCATAACATTAAATCATTGAGGCCTTGCGAGTGCTTTTGACTTGCTAAGAATTCGATAATGGTTTTGCCAGTCTAGAACCTGAAATAGACTCGTGCTAACCTACATCATTAGCCAACCTCGCATCTAGCCACGTCTTTACCCTTTTTATTCTCCGAACATAGCTCATTCTTTGTCACCTTCAAGACTCATTGACTCAATCCCAAGAAGTAAAGCACCTGCTTTGGTTAGTACATCTTGTTGGGGAACCTAATCCACTACAATCTATCCACCTTCCCTATGTTGACTCTAAGCCGTAAACCCGTTGTCTCAAAGTCTCGCTGGGGCTCGTTGTCATCATGCTCCTTAATTTCCAGTTGGGGCTTCTTTCTTCCTAAGGCCCTATTACGGTTCAAGTCTTTTGCTATCAAGTGGAAATCCTGAAAAATCACTTTTGGACCCTGTCTCTTTCCATCAAAGTCACTGTCTCGCCCAATGTTAAGTCAAGTCACATCCGAGTCACCCATAGTCTCGTCCAAATGTCACCTTCTCTAAGTCACTCTTCAAATGACACACTTTCAATTGCACTTGGTACTAGGATTAGACTCTAGTATCGTCCTTTTATGTCTGTAAACCAGACCTTAGATATGTCACTTTTCGGTTATCGACCAGACCGTACCACCTCAAGAACTAGGGGCATTAAATCAGACCTATGTCACCCTCGATGATCCTAAATCCTGAACCAGGACATCTCTCCTTCAATACCAGTTGACACATTCAATTTCAAGTTTGCCTCAGCATTAAACCAGACTTATGTTGCGACCTCAATCCAGACTTAGGTCACACTTACCTCGCCTCTAGCATTAGGCCAAAACATGCCTCATTCAAATTCAAAAGGCTCATTCAAATCATGTCTAGAACCAGACCTAGACAAGACTCTTTCAAAATTCAAATCAATGCTCTTGCCCCTTTTCGATCTCAAGGTCACAAGTTACAGGCAACATTGCATGCAAATTCTCTAGACATAAAAACAGACCTATGTCGTCACCAAGTAGTCCTTAATCCTGAATTAGGCTATCATTACAGTCAAGGTCCATTCCTCGGAAAGCATTGGATGTCTTATTTCTCCCAGTCAGCCGAACGGAGAATGACCGCTCAGACGCACACAAACACCATACAAGCACATAAAACGCCCATGATGGACACCGCTACAGGTAAACTAACCTTTGTGTTTGCAGTACCGGCGAGAAAGGGTAACTCAGGGTCGCAGAAACTCTGAGTTGCTCTCCGTCCCGATCGAATACTTGACTTTCGTCTTACGAGACTATCGTCTCTCCAGACTCTGCCAAAGTGGGGGCTTCTAGACACCTAAAAATGTCTCCCCAAAAGTATATGATAACATACCGTTGCATGTCTCGACTTAAAAAAATCTTGAACTCGACATAAAATGTCGTTAAAAACAAGTTGATAAATACGTCATACCGGAACTATTGAGCAAAGGACAAATAAATGGCAAAAACATTTTCTTTTATTTATTTTAATTATTTTCTATTTTAGGTTTTCTTTTCTATTTTTTGAGATTTTATATTATTCATCTCCATAATTTCCACTTTTTCATCACACTCTTCACATTTTTTAGCCTCCCAGTATTTTTAGATATTTATCTATATTTTCTACATTTTTCTATGATTTTTATAAGTTTTTACGCAGAAAATACAAAAAAAATACAAAATACTTCAAAAATACTCCCGAATACGTGGAAACCTTCTAGAACACTGTAGAAACTCCTTGCTTCGGAGAGCAATGGTGTCTAGCGTGCGTCGAATCAAGGGAAATCACGAAATAAAATCGCGAGGAAATCAAAAATATTTCGATTTTGGAAACAATAATAATCGGAGACAGCGTATATACGCAGAAGCCTGCGATATATACGCAGCCCTCCTGCCGTATATACGCAGGCTACCTGCGTAATATACGCAAACTGCGTATATACGCAGGCCACCTGCGTATATACGCAGCTCCTCTGCGTATATACGCAGGGTTTTTCTCCCTCTTTTTTCCCCGTGCATTATAATACCATGCCTGCCTTGCTCAGTCCAAACAACACATTCTCGAGACACACGTCTACTCTCTCTCTCTCTCTCTTCTCCTCTCAAACACTCAAACACATTCATATTGAGTTCTAAGCATCGATTCTGTTCATCAACAAGCGAAATCAGGTATAAATCGGAGATTTACTCACCTAAAACATCTTTTTGACTCTACTTAATTCCTTTGTCACTTTTAATTGACTAATTATTATTGCGAGTTTCAAATTAATCAACACAATGTAGAACTCACTTTTTATTTTGATTCATGTAAATAAGTTAGGTTAATGTTTCACTTTCGTTAATTCATTGTACCTTTTATTTTCATTGCTATGTTTATGTTGCTAGTCCATTACTAACATTCTTTTGTGTTTTGTATGCCATCTTCAACGAAATCGTTTCATTTGATTTAATCGTTTATTCGATTTTAAACTAACAATAATTTGTTGCAAGTGACAAGGTGAGGATGGGTTACATATATTATATATTTTTTTCATATTTAGTATTTATGTGGATGTATCCATATTTATATATATTTTCTATCAACATTTGTCTATATTGATTAAACAAGACCGGAATTTAATCGCTTGTCACATAAAGTCAGATAATCATGGACGACCGTTATAGCACCTTGTTATATTGACTAACAATGAAGCGATCGCTTGCCATTATAGAAGTCAATTGTTTTACATAATAGCAACTCACCTAAATATTAATTGATAATGCGCTTTCAAGATCAATTCAATAGGCTCTTTGATTCAATTGTTATATTTATGAACTACAATGAGACCGAGTAGAGGCCGCTACATGCGGGCGGATTGGGTTACTGAATTCAATCCGTACCATGTCCCGAATCCACACTTTGGTTACTGACCTATTTGTGGGGCCGAGTATTGCACCAATGTTTCGGGCGTCGTGAATAACCTATATAGCACCATGGTGGCGATCCCCTCAAATCGACAACACACCCCAACGCATTCACATGCGGATTCCATGGCTCAATTCCATGACACTGAAGCTTGAGTCACGCCCCCTAAGGCGGGCAAGCCCTACAAGGAGTGTTTATGATTTTCTAGTTTGTGTTGTGTGTGTGTGTGTGTGTGTGTGTGTGGTGTTGTGTGGTGTGTGTGTGTGTGTGTTGTGTGTTGGTGTTGATGTGTGTGTGTGTCTGCATGTGTGCAGTGTGCGTGCGGTGTGTGTGTGTACTGTTTGTATGGGTGTGCGCGCGCGCGTGCTGCGTCTGCCGCCAGCGCGCCTTGTTGCCATGTGTGTGTGTGTGTGTGTGTGCGTGCGCACAATATGTTCGTCCTCTCCTATTTCAGTAAATTATGTCTTTTGGGAGTGGAATAAATATATATGTCGTACTAGTTGAAATGTTGTAAACTAGGGAGTTTATCATAATATACAATTATACTCAATTCTCTATTTTTTTTGTGCCAGCCTGTGGTTTCTCATGATCTCAGAAAAAGCATACTTTGTAGTAAAAAGTATTAGCCATTACTGGTAGAGGTGCAACACCAATTAATCTTGTTATGTGGAGAGGCTTATCTAACATTTCATTTAGACGTTGTGAGCTAAATCTCAGTTTTTTTTTTGGCAAATATGTATGTTAATATGAAATTAAAAGTTTCCATGGTATATGATGTACTGTAATTAAAAACATGAAGATCAGATGATATTGCGGGGTATGTTACTACATCATGTGAAGCAACTAAGGCTATATCAGACCTATAACAAGTTGAGAATGATTGCTTCTGTGAGCAAATGATAAAATATTTTACTGTCAAAATGTCAATTAGATTCTGTTAAATTCAACCGATAGTCTTCTTTGCTAGAAAGTGATCTCCATGTCAACATCAACAAGTCTAGCATAATCTTTCCCCCTAAGATGTGTCACCTTATTCGGGCAAATCTCAGAACTGGAGTGCTAAACGAAGTCAGCTTTACTGGAATCAATGTCCATATTTCGTGTGAACTTCCACACATACCCCCACTCACTTCTCTCACTAACCTCACTTACTTCTCTCACTACCGCCACTCACTTCACTCATTAACCACTCATTGACCTCCTTAATGAACCGTTGACCACCATCGAGCACCAAATTTTGGCAAATACTATTGGATCACCGTCGAAATTCTAGCCGGAACACGTCAGAGTAGTTGTCGGAAGAGAAATAGCCGACGAAGTCGAGGTACTATTCGCTACACGCCTAACGAATAAGAAGATATCCATGGACTTGACGCTTAGAAAACACACCTAACACCATGGTATAGGCGTGGGCACAGTGGGTGTGACACATGGGCCAAGCGCCCCAACCATGGTTGTTGGGTGCGTTATCCAGGCGCCATTTAAAAAAAAAAATCGAAATTTCAAATAATTTTGGCGTTTTTTTGTAGTTTTAAATTTCGTAATTAATCTTTTAATAATTATTTTAGCGGTTGTTATTCAAGTTTTGAAATTCTTAATTAATCTTCTTATTATTTAATTAATTAGAACAACGTATGAAATTCGATTGATTATTTTGCTTAATTTCCTTTTGTAAATTGAATTAAATATTAATTTGTTGTGCCTTATATTTTTATTGTTTGTAAATGTATTTAGTCACCTACACGCGTTGTCGAAGGGTCTGACTACAACTCGTACTTCACTCGACAGGATGGATTTAGTTCCCGCGATGAAGCCAATGATTGGGTTAAAAGAAAGGATATATCGTTAGACTTCTTCTTGGTGATTGACACCGTGAAAACACATAAAGAGAGGGTTGACATCTACTTGTGGTGTGATCGTTGGAGGTAGAAGGGGCCCCGAGATATGGAGACAGATCAGCGTAGGCATACAAATAGAAAGGGTGTTGGATGTAAATTTCAACTCTAAGTGTCATTCAGGGGTGTGTTGTGATGCGTGTAAGCGGAGGGTCACCGTCAACTCGACGTCATGACTCCCCCACCGTAAAAATGATTAGTGACATGACTGATGCATAAATTAAACCTGCTCCGATTCTGAGATCTATTAATCTCCACTTTCCTAAGTTGAACCCTAACAAGAAGCACATCAACAACTGTAGAGATTGGTTGAAGCGATAGAAGACAGAGGGTTAGAATCCCGCTCAATGGCTGCTCACACTAGGAGCTACGCATAAGTACCTGTTTTGGCTTGATTCTAATGAGATTGGGTGTGTTACTCGTACTTTCATGGTTCACCGAGAATCGATGAACCTTCTTCGCACATATCCACATGTGATACTTTTGGATTCAACATACAAGACAAATCGATACAAGTATCTTTTGGTGGAGGTTATAGGGGTGACTCCGACGAACATGAACTTTTTGATTAGTTTGGCATTGTTGAAGACGAAAGTTGAGGCTGACTATAGGTACTAATGATTGGTTGGTCATTGTGATTGGCGGCCTCTGCTCATACATCGGACCTAACTCTGGGGGCTGTAGTAGACGTGGATGTGAATACTGAAAGTACCAAGTCATGTACTCACTAACTACTGCATACAAAGAAGAGGGTTTGTTCCGCGCAAATTGGTCTAACGACAATTTATTACCATGTGGGAAGGAGGTCAAGCTAGAAAGGAGGGCTTTAATTGCATGCTTAACAACATAAGGACCCTTCGCGGGTCTAGAAGTTGACTCGAGCTCTATAGGTGGGACTTAAACACATTATTTCCGTCCTAACTGACGGAGGCAACGCATAAGCATGTACGGCTCAATTATATCACGACATGCAATGATACCCATGTATAGAGTCCTAGGTACAATTATAGCAGGATCTGGGCCGTAAGGAAGCCTATCAATCTGTTAAGAAAAAACATTAGCAAGACACTATCACAAGTTGATAATAAAAACAAAAATAATAAACAATAAAGCAAACGTACCGAAGATGCAGTCAACAGGTCCATCTTTGTCCTCAATGCCTCGAGACGAAGCTCGTCCTTACCCTTAAGCTTGCTAGTAACACTCCACATCAAAGCATGTGGACTACCCTGATCCAACATCAACCTGTCTCGATGCGGCCTAAACATCAAAAAGTACTCGTATATCCAGATCTGTAGAAGAGTAAGGTAACCGCACATCTGAGTTATCCCAGCACGACTGGCCATGCCCAACTGGCGATATAAGAAGGCTAGAGTGACCGATCCCCATGAAATACCAGACTTAGCTGCAACTTCATCTGCAAAGATGAAATCATGTTTTTGCATCCTCGACGAATTCTTATTAGTAAATAAGAGCGCACCCACTATCAGAGAAAAGATGGCAGCTAACTGTGTATCCTCGTCACGCTGCACGATCTGACAATGCTCAAGAACACTCCGACAACGAACACGAGTCTTGTTCATCACTTTCTTTGGGGTACTCTTCTAACCAAGAAGATGAAGAATAAAGTGTCAACGGTTTTACATTCCCCTTTGTCACCAGAGCAGAACCTTAAGTGGGAATGCAGAGGATCTGATGCACATCATGAAGAAGAATGCAGTCAAAAGCTCGTCCTTCTGACCAACGGTTTTACATTCCTCATACACCCGCCACTAACGACCTACAGTATCTGTAGGCATGTGCCCTTGTCAGGCCTTGTCCTACGTCGATTTCGTTCGTGGGCTTGAGCCACGGATCCCGCACGTGAGTGCGTTGGGGTAGTGTTGTCAAGTAGGGAATCGCCACCGTGCCTATACAGGTTAATCACGGACGCCCGAAACCTTGGTGTCAATTTAATGGCCTCACTATCTGATCCAGTAACCAAGTCGTGGCTTCGGGGACATGGTGCAGAAAGAATATTTGATCCAATCCGCCTGCATGTAGCGACCTCTACTTGATCTCATTGTAATTCCATTCGATCAAATCCATTGAATACACAACAACTTAACAATTTTATCCCTAGGAAGCGCTCTAGCCTTAGAAATCTATTAAAAGAGTGGGTTTCTGTCATGCACATATAACTACCTAGCCTAATTATTGTGACCACTTCAAATTAATCAAATTAATAAGGTGCTTAAAATCCGTTTGTTCATGATTAATCCTAATTTAATGTGATTGAACAATCTCCGGTCTTGTTTAAGCAATCAAAAAGTGTCTCATGCATAAACAATAACGAAATAAATATATGAGATATTATTAAAAATATAAAACTCAAATATATAAATCAAACTTAACTTGTATCGCTATCAACACAAAAGAAAACAAAGGTTAGTGTATCGAAACTTTGCTAAGGTTAGTGTATCGAAACTTTGCTTCCAATTGAATCACTTATCACAATAAAAGAAATTGTTAGCATTGACTATTACAATTAAAATAATTGCAATAAAGCGAAAACGATTGAAAACAAATGAATTTACATGATTGAAATCCAAAAGCAAAAGTATTATATTAATCAAAATTAATAATAAAAAGAAAAGAAAGAGTTTTATTGAATAGACTCAAAATTTGTACCTAAATTCGCAAAGAAATGACTCTGAAAGTTGTGACGGATTTGAGAACCTTGGATGATGTGAGTTGTTTTTGTTTTTGTGAGTGATTTGTATGAGATAGAGGTTTTTGGTAGTTTTGAATTGCCTTGTGTACAAGAGAATTCGTTTATCGAATATTGATTTTCGTTGATTTTTGATTAAGCACCAAGAGCATGTATTTATAGGCGTGGGGGAAAAGATAGGCAAAATAGAGAGTCGAGCATATGGAGACAACCGTATATACGGTCTAAGGACCGTATATATGGTTGTGGCTGACGTGGCTTGCCACGTCAGCGATCCGTGCTTAATTGTAATTTTACCTATCTTTTTCGTTCGAGAATTAATATCCAATTAACCTTTATCCACTTTTGGATAAACTTGGCGGACAAGATTAATCTTCTAGAATATTTCGAATCATTCCCGAATAATCTGGATTTATCTAAGAATTTTTGAATTCATTTATTTTCAAAAATCATTTTGTAAAACTTGTAAAAATCTTAGAAAAAATCAAAGAAAAATAAGAAAAATAATTTAAAAATACTGACGAACTAAAAAAAATGAGATGAACAAAATGAAAAGTGGAAATTAGAGAAATAAACTACGGAAAATATTCTAAAAAATCCTAAAAATAAAGGAAAAAGTCTAAAAATAGAAAATAATAAAAATAAATATTTTCCGCCTATTATTAGGCCCTCGGTGTATGATTTCAAACTCAACATTACCTCAACTTGTGCAAATGGGTTGTGATTTATGGATTTTGTCGCGACTTCCGGAATCAAATCTATTTTGAGATGTCGTACTTTTCCTCATTGGCAATTCAATTTAGGGATACACCTTTTGGGTGTCTACATTATCAATGTCCATCTTATTTGCCATGTAACCAACGAAGGCATCAGTGTTGTCCTCTGCATCATCATCAACATCATCATCATCATCGTCATCATCGAATCCCTGATCGCCACAGCCTTGACCTTTGTCGTGACTGGACATATGCAACTTTCGTCACACATCTCGGCCAGACCTTTCCCTCCGTATAGATGCAGATACGCCACGTGAATGCAAATGTCGTGGACCAAAGTCATCCACCACGTGCTGATGCCTAAGCAGTGCTTTCCCCGCACCATGACGAGGAGGCTAAATTATAAAGAACTAGTTTAGAATACAAATGAACTAACTAATTCTCCATTTATTACCAATTATAAACCTCAAAATATTAAATTACTATAAATATAATTATCTCGTTAATATAATATAATTCTCCCCAATTATAAACCTTAACTTATATTAATTTGTTATACTAATATAATCCTATATTACTTAGTCTTTTGCCACCAAAGATTCACTAAGTTAATATCAACAAATTAATTAAACAAAATTGAATAATTATTACTTCAGAATTTTCTTATACTACTAAACACAATTGAAATATATGAACAACAAAATTAAAAATAAATAAATTAATAATTACGGTATGAAATATTAAACAAATTAACCAACAACTTATGTAATAACTAAAACCTAATAGTTTTCATAAAATTGTACAACTACCAAACAATATCATTTTGAAAAATAAAATTTTTACTAAATGATAATATTTAGAAAATTACAAACCAATAACATCAATTTCAGCATACAAATTTATACAACAATTAATTTAATTCAAGAAAATAATTAATTTAATAAAATTAAAACTAGTTTTCTAAAAAAAATAAATCGAAGGAGGCCAATGGGAAAACGCCCAAACCAGGCATGGGAACCTTGGTTCTGACGCCTGCCCTACGCGTCCAGCCCATGGTTTCTGCGCCTTGAGTGGTTTGGGCGTTTACCCATTGGTTACCACGCCTATACAAGGCTTCGAAGTAAAAAATAATTACAAACCTCCACCAACGGCTACAACTCCACCGTCGACGCGAGGGTGGACGTTGACCCTTCACCGGTTGTCGTCGCCCCCTCCTTCCGAAGAAATGCGAATGCGACATCGACTAACGACTTCTTCTTCTTCTTTGCGGTGACTTTCTTTTGTTTAGGGTCCATGATGTGGTGGTTAATGGTTGTGGTGGATGTATGGATGGAGTTTGGGTGGAATTTTGGCTTTTTTTTCYAGAGAAAAAATAAAGTAGGTGTGAATGGGCGAAGGAAGGAGGGAGGGGTATTTAAGGTAATGTGCTTGAATTTTGGACTTTGATTCTAGTATAAGTGGAGCACTGACACTACCAATTTTGGAAAATACTCGGGAGTTGAGATTTCTCGAAACAAGCTCAAGAAAAAAGACTACTTTGATCTTCTGGATAAAACTTCCAATCAAATCAATGGTTGGCAGCCTAAGCTCTTAAAATTGGTTTGGAACAACTGTTTGAAAATATTTAAAGCAGAAAGCGGAACAACTAATAAAAAATGGATGAAGTATTATATAAGATTTTTTTAGAAAAGGAAACTAAATGTAAAATATATTTTCAATACTTGGCACATGTTTGGGACTTTGGGTGGGTTGTGCGCATAGTGTTCTACATTGTGCGTATATCAGCTGCCAAATGGCTAGTAGATGCACTCTCATCAAGTCAGTTCTTAATGCTTATCCTCTATATATATGTTATGCAGACTGCTATCTTGCCTTTAACCATCATAAAGGATATAGAAAAGCAATGTAAGAAATTCCTATGGAACAAGGTTCATTCTCCTAAGTTTATTCAGCCTATTTCCAATGGAGGTTGGGTGTTTGATCCTTTCATCACTGAAACCTTCCCTTCGTGGCTAAGTTAGGTTGGAAAATTCTTACCTCCCCTTCCATCCTTTGGAATAAAATCCTCACGCAAAAGTACTTGAGAGGGACTAATCTTATTGATAGACTGCCTAATATTAATGCCTCTCCAATTTGGAGAGATACCCTAAAAGGGATACATATCCTTTCTCATTGTATCAAAATAGCTATAGGAGATTGTATTGACATTTATCTCTGGAATAAAATAGTAGGTAGGCTCAAATTCCCTTTACAAACTTATCTGATTCCTCATATTCTTTACCATGTAGGCCATTGGAGGGTATATCACATTATCAGAAACAACTCTTGGTATCTTATAGACATTGAGCACTTACTCACTCCTGCCATCATTTCCTCCATAAAGGCTATCCCCTTCAGAACAACCATCTTACTCCTGATTACTATTATTGGCACCTTAATTCTCATGGCATGTTAACTATCAAGTTTGCTTGCTACAATACTCTTCCTACTACCCCTATTTCCCTTTTTGCTTCTTGCTCTAACTAGAGACACATGTAAAAAATAAAGGTGCCTTTCAAGTACAAGATGCTCTTATGGAATATCCTACATAACATTGTTTGTTGGGAATATGTTGGTCAGGAAAATTCCATTTTTTGACCCTACTTGTACTACCTAGGTGAAACTCTTATGTTGAATCTCATATGCACCTCTTTAGAGATTTTCCTTCTTCTACTATATGGAACCTTGTTCTGACAAGACTTTGAGGTAGTGTTGATTTTAATTTTAACCAATTCCACAATTCAGCTTGGAATCAATGGATTAACTTCAATATCAATTTTAGTTCTGATTGGGCCATTACTTTCACCACTGCTCATTGGCATATTTGGCGTATGAGGAATCATTATGTGTTTGAGGGACTTATGAAGCACAGTTTGTCCACCTTCCATACTCTGAATTATGATTTGAATGCTATCAAAGCACCTTTTATAACTTCCGAGGTACTTGATATCTAGGGGCTGAGCAATTACTGAAGACCTCCAGCTGTTGGTGTTCTCAAGCTCAATGTTAATGTAAGCTGGATGGCTTCTACAGACCAAAACTCCGGTGCATGTGTTGTTCTAAATAACTCACATGGTAGGTGGCTGATGAGGGTTCTCTATGATGTTTCACTCTTTTAACAGCCTTGTTGTAGAGTTGATTTGGTTGTTGTTATATCTTGTAAAAACTACTTGCTTTATTTATAACATTTAGTAATTTTATAAATATTTCGAATTACATGAGTACCAACATTACACCCTAAAAATTAGCATTACAACTTATTTAGCAAACTTTGAAATAGTATTTTTTTTTAAAGTTAAAGCAATTAACTAAAATTTAAATAAAACAACGATAACTAAAAAGGTTTTCAGAATCACTAGTAAATATAATTATTCTAAACCAAGGAACATACTAATCAACGCCTTAATTGATGTTGTTACCATCTATTTTGAAAGCACATCTCTAAATGCAATTTTTTTAACTTGTAATGGCACCTTGTTCAAGATGATTGATTATTATTGGTCTTAAAACACATGATGAGTCTTAAATAGATGTATTGAGTCCAAATTGTCCCCAATGTGGGAGTTACCTGTCTTCCAAAAGTTGTGAACGACACCCCAACAATGTTGTTCGTTGAAACTTGTTATGAAACCTCGTTCACTAGGAGAACGGTTAGGTTGAATCTTGTAGCGAAGAACGTCATCTTATAAATAAAGTGGTTGAGGAAATGAGCTTTTGCCCCCCAACCTAAATGGCATTGTTCCCATACTCACCTCGATGTACTGATGTAATTGAGTCATAGATTAGTAGACGAACGGGGTTAGCCAAGACAGAAGCAATTTCGAGTAGTTGACCCAAGTGGGCTAGAGTTCCATGCATTTCTTCTACTCCACTCACCTTCTTCATGGTTATATAATCCATGGGGTTCTATGAGTAACCAAACATGTTTTTCATGTAGTTATTATTTTATAATAATCTATTGGAAGGAAAATTATCGTTTGTGTGGACGTATACACTAGAACCCCCTGAATCCTCCAACATCTATTGGAAGTTGCACAATTAACATCAGTTGGAGACATAGTTGTGTCTTGCTTGTGTCACTCTCCCTGACTATTTCAACAACTTTCTTGAACGAAAGGCCACCACCAATCATTTTATCAATTGGTGCATACAAGTTGAAAACCTAGTGATGCTCATATTTTGATTTGGATATATTTGTGAACGAGATAATGAGCAATCAATTGAAATGACTCTAAATGAATTTCTTTCTCGTGGAGCAATTAGATGCAATGCAGCCAATTCTTAAAGTAGACCTAGAATTGGTACATTTATGACATTGTCAAACCACCCAAACATAACAACCACCAACATTAGCTGCAACACGGTGATTAATGAATGATATGGCAGGTATTCCAATTAAATTCTTGCACAACATGGTGTAGTAGTGAATAAGCTAAGATAGAAATGATGTTATGTGGACTGTTTTGTATTTATTCGAATCGCTTTCATTATTTGAATATATTGTTACAAACTGAAACTAATAAGTACTTTTGAATAACTTGTTTGAACTTTTATCATTTAATTTGTACTTATATGGTGTTATTGGTGTTTTTCTGAAGTAATTCGAACTTAATTGACCTGTACTAATTTATTTGAACTTACTCTAATTTATCTGAAGTTATTCGAACTTAATTGACCAATACCAATTTATTTGAACTTACTCTAACTTATTTGAACTTATTCGAAGTAATTTAAACTTAATTGACTTGTACCAATTTATTTAAACTTACTCTACCTTATCTAAACTTACTCTACCTTATCTAAACTTATATGAAGTAACAAATTATTTGAACTTACTTTAAATAATCTGAACTTAAATGAAGTAATTAGAACTTAATTGACCTGTACCAAATTAATTGAACTTACTCTAACTTATCCGAACTTATCTAAAGTAATTCGAACCTGATTGACCTGTATCAATTTCAACTTACCTTGAACATTTTTTAACTGATTGGTACTTATTTGAAGTTTTTGATAGTTATCGGAAGTTATCTTGAACTGTATGAACTTATTTGAACATATTCGAACTTATATGATCTTACCTGCACTCTTGTCAACATATCTTATCTTACCCGCACTCTTACGGAATCGAGCTTGGAGAGCAAGGAACTAGGCGTAATTACGCCCAGTTGGGGTGCTCTTGGGCGTAATTACGCCCAAGATTGCTTACTCTCTTTGCTTGATTTTCCTTGCCTTTTTTAGCTTATACGTATAAGAATAAAATCAGAATAAAATATGATTCGATTTTATTTGATTGCGATATTTTAACACAAAATCACTGATTGATTTGTGGAGATATTCGTGTGGGCCCCATGCTCGGGTGCGGCACCGAAGCTTTCGAAATGAGCCATTTTGCTCGGGTGCGCGTTTTCGCTCCGGAAATTCATAACAAATTTTCCACAACTCTAAAAATTATGGAAAAATATTCATAAAATTCGTTGTAAAAAATAGTGTGTTGTGTTAAAATTTCATGATTTTTTTAATTGTTTTCATAATTTAATTAATCATCGCAAAATTAATTAAATTAATAAAAATTTCAAAAATTGCCAAAAATGCTTAGAAAAATTCCGAAAAATTCTAAAAAACGTCAAAAAATAAGTTTAAATCATTTTGAAATTAAAACTTATTTTTAAGGGTGCTTTGGGCAAGAAAAGGTGTTTCGGCCTTGCAAATCGAGATTCAAGAGCATTGTTTAAGGTAGTTGTTCTTTAGAATTGGACCAATTGCATTGTGGTATAGTTTTATCATTAGCCTTTATGGAGGGACAAATGTAGGTATCTACAACCTTCGTTGTGCCTCTTTGTGCGCCACCAGCCCCACGATGCAACGCCACCACCCTTCGTCGCCCCTGCCACCACTTAATCAATTAAAAACAAAAAAATTCCCAAAATTTTCAAAATATAAAAAAATGAAAATCAAATTGGGAATTCAAATTGGAATTCAAAATTGACAATTGGGAATTCAAACTTGAAAATTTGAATTGGGAATTCGAAATTGAAAAATCAAATTGGGTTTTTAGGGTGAAATTTAGGGTTTTTAGGGTTTAGTGGTGGTTGCGTTGTGGGGCTGGTGGTGGCACGACGTAGTGGTGGTGCTGATAGGGTCTGTGTCAGGGTGGTGCGATGTGGCAGTGGCAAGGGGCTAGTGGTGGCAAGGGTGGGGGTGGGGGGGTTCAAAGAGAGAAGAGGTTTGATTAGATTAAGAATTAAGAGTTCTTTATTTTTTTTAATAAGGGTATATTAGTAAATTTAACTAGTTTTAGGGCGAATTAGAGTAAAGTGGTTATGTTTAATTACTTATACAAAATTGGTGGCTATAACAACTTAGAAATTAAAAAAACACGAGGTTACCAAATACAATTCGTAAAAATTGATGGCTACCATATAGAAAAACCCAAAAAATGGTTACTAAAAAGCAACAAACCATAACACTAACAAGATTAAAGCAACTCCAACAATAAACATATAAGCTTTTAAAACACATAACGTAAAAGAAAAATATTAAAGAACAAGTATATGAAGGACAAATTCATCACAATCAACTGCAACCAAAACCAATAATAATTTAGGACTTAAAAACTCAAAAGAAAAAAAAAACTAAAGACTATCAAGATTACAACAACTCCTTCAATAAGCATAATTTAGAAAACAAAACAAAAATCCATTGTGATATCAACAGATATGAGTGTTTTATTTGGAAAATAACTCTTGTGAGTACCTAACTTGTACAGAATGTTGGGCATGATAGGCCACATGCACCATCGATGACAGGTAAATGGCATGACATCTTCAAGTGGCTTCCTCATCATCATCGCTTGATTTGTTAAGAACTTAAGATACCACCAGGAGCCTTACCCGTCATACACGCTAACCATTTCGTAAATACCTAATGAAAGGTAGCGACATCCTCATTAGATATCAATGTACACTCGAATAAAGTCGATTAACCATGGTGATTAACTCCAACGAAATTAGCGAATGTCAAAGAATACTTATTTGTAAGGTAGGAGGTATCAAAGAAAACAACATATGAGAATTCTTCATAGGCGGCCTTACTCCTAGGATCCACCCATAATATATATATTTCATGAATCCAAACTCATCTAGCCTATGTGTGTAGAAGAAATTATCATTCTCCAATTGCATTTGCTCATAATATGCTAGAAGTGCACTACAATCACCACCTTCCATCTTCAACTTACGACACTTATGAATAACATGCCTAGCATCTCCCTCCGTCAATGGCATGTTATCATACCCAACTCCTGCAATTGAAAAACTATTGGTCAGTGACACACCAGCTTTAAAATCATTCGCAAGTTTCCTATACTCCTTCATTAACTTCTACTAACTAGGCTTTGGCCTGTGTCCTAAGTGATTTAAAATTACCTTACGAATAACTCATTATTGTCGGACTTTTGTTATAGTAGCCCGAACCATAGCCATACAATGACACTTCTTTGAATTCCTCCTCTTATAATTACACATCTTTGTGTCCTTAAGCTCCTTCTCTATAGTATTATCCACCTTGCGCTTACATTTACTAACTATATTTTGATCAGGAGACCCAAAAGACTCGCATCTCCAAGTTGTCGATCGCCTTTTGCCTTTCGTAGTATATGAACCCCGAGGTCTTACAACACCAAACCCTTTACTCTCCCTYTATGCTTTGTAAAAAAACCTCCACACCAAGCATAGTACTAAAGACCATATCAACGGCGGGCTCACCGACATGACCATCTTCTACACTATGCCTAATATTTTCATCATCTACTACATGTCCACCATCCCTCCCTCATTAGCAAACCCCCCTTTTACCATATTAGAATTTGATGCTATCTCTTTCAACCTAGGTGTAGATACCTAAATTTGTCCCTCCTTAAGGGAAATGATATTACTATACCACAATGCAATTGGTACAATTCTAAAAGAACWACTGCCTCAAACAATGTCGTAGAATCTCGATTACTAGAGCTGAAGCATTTTCTCTTGCCTAAAGAACCCTTAAAAATAAGTTTTCATTTCAAAATAATTTAAACTATTTTGAAAACATTTTTTTCGATTTTTTCAGAATTTTACTAAGCTTTTTTGCATTTTTCGGAGTTTCCGATAATTTAGATAATTTTGCAATAATTAATTAAATTATATAAAAATCTCCAAAAATTTCGAAATTTTATCACAATGTAAAATAGTTTACAAGAAACGTTTCCATATTTTTTCCATAATTTTTAGACCTGTGGATAAATATTTATGAATTTCTTAAGCAAAACGCGCAACCGAGCGAAACGGAGCGTTCCAAAAGCTTTTGGAACCTACCAAGCTTGTGGCTTGCTCCCCAAGCATGTCCACATTCATTATCCTGCTTGTGATGCACGGCTCTTGACATGCACACGCAAAAAATCGATTTAGACCTAAAATAAACTTGCAAAAAATCACAAAAAAGGCAAGGAAAATCAAGCGAATTTTGGCAAGGTTTTTGGGCGTAATTACGTCCACTTGGGCGGAATTTAGCTCACCCCACGTGTTCTCATGTGAGAGAGGGCTATAAATATGATGCTTCGTCTTTCGTTTCATTCAATTCGGAGTTATAACGAAGTCTCAACGAAATTTTCTCTCAAAACACTCCGAAAAAACTACAATTTCCATTTCAATTCAATTCCAAAAAACTCTTTCAGAATTATTTCAAATTCTAAATTCATACACACACATTAAATAAAAGAGATCTAGGCATTCAACGTGTTCATTCAAGAGTTGTTTAGATCGCGCTTTGTTGGTATAATCTATGAGGCCTAAACTCATAGAATTCATCTCTCTGTCTCTTATTCTCTTTAATTCTTCTTTGTTTTCATTTACTTTTTTCACTATGAATCATGTAATAATAATTAATAAACTATTTGACCTCAATTAACATGTAAATAAAAATTTTCTTTTCTTTGTTTGCAATTTGATTTGAATATTATCGTGACCACTAACTTTTCTCTTTGTTATCTTTGTGTAAATAGCGATTCGAAAGGAGATTTGATTTCAACACTAACTTTGCTTTTGATTTGTCTTATCTTGGATAGCGATACGAGGTAAGTATCCTTATTCTTCCTCCCTTTATATTCTTAGTCTTGTTCTTGTACATATTTTTCAATAACCATTATATCTTGTTATTTAAAAACCTATTAATTGCTTTTCATGCCTAATAAGATAATCATGGACAAATTCGTGTAGGATCCTTAAATCTTGACCTAATTCAAAGCGTCAACAATTAATAGTCTTTACATGCATTAATCAACTCGCCTAGAAACTACTAATGATTAATACGAAAATCTGTGTTGTTCCATGTTACATTTGGTGAATTTGCAATGAGTCCGAGAAGAGGCCGCTAGATGCAGGGGGTGTTGCGCACTACTTCACCCTTACCCTCATCCCCTAAACCATGACCTCGCTGCACGACCAGACAGCGGAGTCCATTGCCTTACTTTATGCGATTATAGGCAAGGCTTAAAATGGGTTCCGTAGCTTCTTGAAAGAAGTACGGTGGTGACTTCCTCTATTCAATTTCGAGTATCCACAGCTCTCGATGCCAGCATACTCACACTATATAAAATAGCAAGAATTCAATTATTTGCGAAARAGTATCTCATCGAGACTGTATCCAGCGGGGCAGAGGGACCGGATCCGATTCAGCCCGGTGACGCCCCGATGCCCGTATAGTTTATTGGCGACTTCTTAGGACTTTTGTGTACGAAACTCGAAAAGTCTCTCTAATTCACCAATATAATGTTAAACATTTGGTGATAAGCAACTTGCATTACATGGTACTTAGGTCGTTGTCATTAAGTATCCGCCTTTTAGGCAACACGTCTCGTATAAGTGTGTTCTACACTTAAGACAAGACCGGGGGGGGGGGGGGAGGGTGCTCGCTTAAGATTTGAGTTGGTACACTACCTTTGTAACCAACTCTTAAGTTAAATGCCCATCCCCACCATGATGCGCGGCCAAGTGCCCTACGGAGCCGTAATGGATTAGACCTCCTTTGATCATCACAGGGGGTTGGATGTGTTAAGGACCGTTCTAAGCCTAGTCATGGGACCCTTTTTGGACACCCTTTGACCGACCTTAGCAAACTCTAGGTTGCACCTATTGTGTTGATATGCTTGTTGTGTTTACATGTGCATATGCATCCCACGTCTTTCGAGTCTGTGGCCCTTGATCCATGTCTATTTCTAGTCCATGATCCATGTTCTATTCAAATTCAACTCCACTTCAAATTCCATAAAATTCTTCTCTACATTCATGGGCCACATCCATAGTCTCAATGCAGATTCAAATTCCCCATCTCTAATCCACATTCAAGTCCACATCAAAAAGCCCAATAATGACTCAATGCTAAGTCTGTCTAGTCAAGAGTCCAGTCCAACTTAAGTCTACTTCGAGTCCACCCCAAACACCTTAAAATAGGCCGAGGTCTTTGTCTAGTTCTACTTAAACACAATTCCAAGTCCTAATTCAAGTCTACTGAGTCCAAGTTCCTTAATCCAAACCAAGTTACTAGTAAATTCCAACTCATAAGTCCAAATAGAGTCTAGGTCTAACAACTTAGATAGAGGTTCAAGTTTGCTTCAAACTAATGTCAAGCCCAGTTTAAGCCCAAGTTAGTCTTAGATTCGAGTTCAAGTCTTAGATCGATTTTGAGTCTTCTTCAATGTATAATCGAGTGAATCTTTCATTGTCATAGTGAAACATAAGTCAAGAGAAAACCATTTGGGAGCGAAATGAAGGCTCAAGGTTGGTCAAGAGAACCATTGTTGTCCAAGACAAGTCAGAAGGTTTTGATTCAGTACACATAGGTCAATAGGCTTCTATTTTTGATGTTCTAGCCAAATCGCAAAAGATGACTAGTAGGATGGACCAACAACAAAAATAGTTGACTGACTTGTAAAAGAAAGTCAACAAGAAGTCAGGTGAACATGAAGAAGAGGAGTCATACATGCGTCGAGATGAACCACTACCATAAACTGAGATTGAAAAGAAGGTTCATGAGTTTGAAGCAAGACTCAATGCGGCAATAGGGTTCCAAACCCCCATGAAAGACTTTGAATTCACGGAAAAACTCCCTAAGAAGGTTGTGCTCAACGACCTACCCAAATTTAAGGGGATTGATCGAGGATCCTAAACCACCTCCGATCATTCACCATTGGTATATCCCTCAAAGGCATGGGCAAGGAACTATCTGCCTCTGTCTTTTCACTCACCTTGGTCACTTTTCCCTCTAAGTGATTCAAAAGTCTTAACAGAAACAAGGTTGATGATTGGGAGTATATCAAAGAAGAGTTCCTCAAACATTATTGCTACAATGCCCAACTTCCAATAAGTCTAAGGGAACTTGAAATTACCAAACAAGGTGAAAAAGAAGACTTCACCTCTTTCCTAAAGAGGTGGAGGGAAAAGGCGTCCCAAATGACTAACAAGCCCAGCGAGGAGGACCAAGTCTAAATGGTGATCAAGAATCTTCAGCCCAAGTACCAAGAGCACCTCTATTTCCAACTCATCGAGTCCTTTACTAGCTTGTATAAGGTAGGTATCTTAGTTAAATAAGAAGTTCGAGCCTAAAAGTCCAAGCCTAATTACACCAACAAGAAAACCGACTCAACTTCTAATGCTACACAAGCAATCAAGTAGAGGTTAATGTTGTATCTTCTAACAATAATGGGTACAAAGTAAGAAAGCCTCCAAGAACAATCGCACCACTTGGGATGTCTTTGGAGCAATCCTTAGAAAGGTTGAACAAGCGAACTCATCTTTCCAATTGGCCCAACTTCGGATCCAGCCCCGGAGTACAAGAACAGAAAATGGAACCCAAATGCTTACTGTAAGTACCATAGGGGAAATGGGCATGCCGCTAATGATTGTTGGAACTTAAGGCACAAGATTCAAGACATGGTTGATGATGGATGCTTTCCAGTCCCTCCAAGAGGCAAACTCAACGTTCAGAGCAACCCAATGGGCGACCCCATCACATTTAATTAGCAACCAAGTTACAAGTCCCCCTAGATTATGTCAATAAAAGGAGTCATAGTCCTAGCCAAGTTTATCCCTTTCTTTTTAATTTGAGTCTATGTCAATTAGGTTCATCAAGTCAATAAAGTTGTAGCATTTTCAGTTTTTAATATCAATAAAAATAAGTCTTTTTCTTTTCAATTTGAATTTCTCTTTTTCAATTCGATGATGAGACTCCTACCACTCAATGACCTCAAAAAAAAAAACAAAAAACAAAAATACAAAATAAAAATGGACATGCTCGAGAGACCCTCTTTCATAGCTCCACAAAATGATCCCTTCCCTCCATTCACCTTAAGCGAAAAAATCAAACATCCATTGCAACCCCTTTGAGCCTATTTAACATCAAATCAACCTGGTTCATTCGCACCTACATCAATCTCACCTTGCGATAGTGCATGACAAGAGATATGTGTTTGGTGACTTGCTACAAATGAATACCTTTCTTTTCCTTGAACCCTTCCTAAAAGGTGCCAAGGTGATGAAAGCATGATGCCTTAGCAAACTCGCCATTTTCATCCTTCACGCTTTGACTTCTCAAAAACTTCTTTGTCTTCTAAAAAAGCGAAAAAAGAGAGAAAAAAGGAAAGAGAAAAAAATAAAGCAAAAAAAAAAGAGAGAGAAAAATTGAGAGAAAATAAAAGAGAAGGAAAGAAATTTGAAAGTCGAAGTCAAAGCAAGTCTCAATTCAAATAAAAGGATGTGAAAGTCGAAGCACATCTATGCACCATCAAGTCAACTTAAAAATCAAAACCTCAATCCAATTGTTAAGTCTTAAAAATCAAAAGCTTGTCAAAATCCAATGCAAAATCAAAGTACAATTCAAGCCTCACACCCTCAAACCAAGCCTACATTACGACCTCAAAAGTCCTCTCCAAATGAGCGTTGTCCATCACTTTCATACACGACCTCACGAACTACGATCGGTCTAATTCCGCAAGGATATGTAGGTAGCCTCATCTCGAGGTCCGACCAAATTAATAAAAATAAATCGAGGTTCATCTCAATGGGTGGTTCGATTCTCTAGAATTCGAAAATACCCTTCTAGTCTAAACCTTGACATAGACTCAATTTTGATCCAGGATCTCAAGACCAACTGTGTCAGCCTCACATTTGTGTCAACCCGTAGTCACAAATTTCAACTTTTCTATTTTTCGAACTCTAACCTATTCTTCAATTGACCCTTTAGACTCTTTTGACTCAATCAACATGGGGTGCTTAGTGCCAAAGTCATTCAAAATGCCAATGACAAGTCGGGGAATTTGTTCATTATACAAGTTGCCTCAAGTGGTTTAAGTCCATGGTCTCATCAAACTCGAGTTCAACACACCTCAACAATTCCAACTCCAACTACGCCTTTCCTGGGGGCTAGCTAATCCAATTTCGACCTTAAGATCAATATCAATATCAAGGCCACACTCTTGTCTCCCTCGAGTCAAGTTAAGTCAAAGTCAAGTCAAATCCAAAGTTAGTGTTAAAATTCAGGTCAATTTTAAAGTCAAAATTCAAAGTCAACATACCTCCACGAAAAAGCATTGAGTCATCTTCAATTCAACTTCAATTCTACCTACAACATTGCGATCGTTGTAGGTCTGTGTTTTATCTTACAAGATGCGATCCTTGCAAGACTTTTCAATTTCTAATTCCACTTCTACCTACAACATTGCYATTGTTGTAGGTCTGCGTTCCATCTTGCAAGTTGTGATTCTTATAGTATTTCCAGTTTCAACATCAATTCTACCTACAACATTGCGATTGTTGTAGGTTTGTGTTCTATCTTGCAAGTCGCGATCTTTGCAAGACTTTTCAATTATCAACTTCAATTCTACCTACAACATTACGATTGGTGTAGGTCTGCATGCTATCTTGTAAGATTGCAACCCTTGTGAGATTTCTACTTACAATATTTTGATTATTGTAGGTCTACGGTCTGCGTTCCATCTTGCAATGTTGTGATCATTTCAAGATCCTCTTCTATGTTTCTTTTCTGCGTTCCATCTTGCAAAGTTGTGATCCTTGCAAGATTTCTAATTACAACATTGCGATTGTTGTAGGTCTTCGGTTTGCGTTCCATTTTGCAATGTTGTGAACATTGCAAGATCCCCTTTTGCATTTTTTTCTACCTTCCATCTTGCAAAATTGCGATCCTTGAAAGATTTCTACTTATAACATTGCGATTGTTGTAGGTCTTCGGTTTGCATTCCATCTTGCAATGTTGCGATCATTACAAGATCCCTTCCTTCATTCCATCTTGCAAAGTTGCGATCCTTGCAAGATTTCTACTTAAAATATTACGATTGTTGTAGGTATTTGGTCTGCGCTCCATCGTAACATTGCAAGATCCCTTCCTACGTTCCATTTCTGTGTCCCATCTTGCAATGTTGTGATCCCTTGCAAGATCTCTATTTACAACATTGCGGTTGTTGTAGGTTTGCGGTCTACGTTCTATCTTGCAATGTCAGATCATTGCAAAATCCCTTTCTACATTCCATCTCCGTTTCTGCGTTCCATCTTGCAATGATGATCATTGCAAGGTCTCTTTCTGCGTTCCATCTTACAATGTTGCGATCATTGCAAGATCCTTTCTACTTACAACATTGCGATTGTTGTAGGTCTCCATTTCATCTTGTAAGATTGCGATTCTTGCAAGATTCTATTCCATGCCACTTTTATCTCAAACCAATCAAATTCAAATCTCAAACTCACAAAAAACCTGACCTTTGTGAGATTGCAAATGCACATAAATATGTGTTGTCAAACTTAACTTGCATGCTTCTCAAACACTCTCCGATCGTCGAACTTGAAGTACTATTGGAGGTATTTCAATTTCAAGATGCAGGTAAAGCTAACCTTTGTTTTGCAGGTACTGAGTACTTTGACTGTTGTCTTACGAGACTTACATCTCTATAGACACAGCCAAAGTGGGGGGTTTCTGTAGATACCTACATTTTTCCCTACTCAAGGCCAATGATATTACTATACCACAATGCAATTGGTCCAATTCTAAAAAAACAACTGTCTCAAACAATGTCGTAGAATCTCGATTTGTAGAGCCAAAGCACTTTTTCTTGCTGAAAGCACCCTTAAAAATAAGTTTTAATTTTAAAATAATTTTCACTTTTTAAAAAATATTTTTATGGAGTTTCCAGTAATTTAGTTAATTTTGCAATAATAAATTCAATTATCAAAATAGCTCCAAAAATTACAAAATTTTAACACAATGCACTATATTTTACAAGGAATATTTACATATTTTTTCCATAATTTTTCTACCTGATAAATATTTATGAATTTCTTAATCAAAACTCGCAGCCGAGCGAAACGGAGCATTTCAGAAGCTTCCAAGCTCGTGGCTTGCTCCCCAAGCATGTCCATATTCATTCCCCTTCTTCCCATGCACAAATCATGACTTGCATGTGCACAAAATCAATTTTTACCTAATATAAAACAGCAAATAGTTAAAAAAAGGCAAGGAAAATCAAGCGAATTTTGGCAAGGTTTTTGGGCGTAATTACGCCCACTTGGACGCAATTACGCCCACCTAAGTTGTTCTCACATGAGAGAGGGCTATAAATATGATGCTTCGGCTTTCATTTCATTCAATTCGGAGTTATAACGAAGTCTCGGTGACATTTTCTCTCTATAGACTCCAGAAAAGGTACAACTTCGATTTCAATTCAATTCCAAAAAAAAAACTCTTTCAAAATTATTTCAAATTCTAAATATATTCACACACATTAAATACAAGACATCTAGGAATTCAAGGTGTTTGTTCAAGAGTTTTTTGGACTGCACTTTGTTGGTATAATCTATGAGGCCACAAAACTCATCGAATCCATCTCTTTGTCTCCTGTTCTCTTTAATTCTTCTTTGTTTTCGTTTACTTTTATCACCATGAATCATGTAATAAGAATTAATAAACTATTCGACCTCAATTAACATGTAAATAAACCTTTTCTTTTCTTTGTTTTCAATTTGATTTAAATATTATTGTTATCACTAACTTTTCTCTTTGTTGTCTTTGTGTAAATAGCGATTCGAAAGGCGATTTGATTTCAACACTAACTTTTGCTTTTGATTTGTCTTATCTTGGATAGCAATACGAGGTAAGTCTCCTTCTTCTTCCTCCCTTTATATTCTTTGTCTTGTTCTTGTTCATATTTTTCAATAACCATTATATCTTGTTAATTAAAGACCTAATAATTTCTTGTCACGCCTAATAAGATTATCATGGACTAATTAGTTTAGGATCCTTGAATCTTGACGTAATTAAAAGCGACAACAATTAATAATCTTTACATGCTTTAATCAACTCACCTAGTAACAACTAATAATTAATACGAAAATATGTGTTCATCCATGTTACATTTGGTGAATTTGCAATGAGTTCGAGTAGAGGACGCTAGATGCGAGGGGTGTTGCGCACTACTGCGCCCTTACCCTCATCCCCTAAACCATGACCTCGATGCACGATCAGACAATGGAGTCTGTTGCCTTACTTTATGCAATTATAGACAAGGCTTAAAATGGGTTTCATAACTTACCTAAAGAAGTAAGGTGGCGACTTCCTCAATTCGATTTCGAGTATCCACAATCCTCGATGCCAACATACTCACACTATGCAAAATAGCAAGAATTCCATTCTTCGCGAAACGGTGTCTCACCGAGACTGTACCCCGCGGGGCAGAGGGATCAAATCCGATCCGGCCCAATGARGCCCCGACTCCTYTACACTAGGGCTACGCCTAGGACTTACATTAAATTGAGGATTTAACTGCAAAACAGTATTCCTAACAGAAGAAATATCCTAAACAACTCCTYKAAGYAGAAAAAAAATCAAGTTCAGCATGAAACAAATAAAACATATTACGTACAAGGATAAGAAAAGCAATGAATCCTAGTAATATAAAAAAAGCAGCTTATCTTACAATTAATTATATGTAAAACAACAGACGAAACAAATTTTTGAACAGAGTGTGAGAGATACAAGTAAAACAAGAAGATATAATCAACTTCAGAATAGCAGAACTAATAAGAAACCTATAAAGCAAAAATCAAGTTGAGTCAAAGGCCAGCAAACTAACAAGCTTGTCGCGTAAACTTATTAACTATGCAGCTATTACTAACATGGCCGAATCCACGAAGAAGCATCAATTTACTATTAATCAATTATAAGCATTTGAACTAATAAAAGGCCTTTGATTGTTGTATGACTAAACTAATGAAGCAGAAATTAATACGAATTAACAATGATAAACTATGTTTAGGGCTATGACTCACTATAGCAGCATAATAGTAATAATTGGGTATAAACAATTCACAATAAGGCACAATCGAATAGGATTAAAGTTCTCTCGAATCGAATGAACCATAGAACTACTCCTACACGTATCTTTTGACCTAGGATAATCTCATTCTACCTATTGACGTAGATCTTGAGTTAAGTCACAATCACTAGATCTAGAGACTCGTGACTAATCTAATTAAGCAATTAAGTCAGGCCCTACGAAATTGATTAATATGAAGAACAATCAAATAGGAATTCGACAAATTGTCACATTATGAATTGAATCAAACCAAAGCATGCTAATTAATTTGCCACAGATTCCCAATCACCCTAGAAATTAAACTACACACACACACATATTCCAATTATTCAACAAACAATAATTAGGGAAAACATGATTAAAAGCATAAACAAATTAAAAATAATAATAAAGGAGACTAGAGGTTGAATAAATATCAAAACGCGCAAAGAATTGAAGAACGAATGATTAACTATATTATATTGTAAAAGTGTATAAAAAATGAAGAATTGGGATTTCTAAAGATAGAATATGAAAATCAAAACTAAATAAAAATCTGATGGAATAAAGTATCATTACAAAATAGGATTTCTCCCTTTCAATACTCCCTAAACTAAGATAAAAAAAAAGCCCCTTGAAATTACATTAACATCCCCTATTAAAAACGAGCGAAAGAAAGATAGAATTTTCGGAAATAACAGCCTGAATCAACCAGTTCAAGGTTAAATCGGCCGGTTCAACTGCTAACCGGCTAGTTAGTAGTCAAATTTTGTTTTCTCCTTCTTTCTTGTTTCCCATTTCGCTCCTAGCCCAAGTCACTACTTCTTCACAACTCTATAGCATCTCAAATGAGTCCAAAATCTATCCAAATCAATGAACAAAACTTGAAACTCATTTAAACACTCAACAAACAACATTAGTAGCAAATATGGGCCTTAAGAAGGCCAAAAACCATGTAAACAACAAGAGAATGGTGACGAAAACATTATATCAAATCAACACAACATAGACATAAATTTCAACAAATGAGATTAATTTCAACCCGATGGTAACTAAAAATTAACAAAAACCTAAAATCAAAACAAATAAATTAACTACAAATATAACTCCCATTGCAAAATCAATGAACTTAGTTCAACAAAACAAAAAAACTCATAAACAGCCTTAATCGGATTGGTACATTAAATAACAATTCAAGAGCTACAACGCCAATCAAAGTCGAAATCAATAGGTAGSTAACAAAAGATTAGGAAAAGAAAAAGGGAATTAAAAAATTGAAGAGAAAAACTAATCACGAGCATGCGTAACAACGTCATTTCCGTCGACGAGGTTCACTACTTCGCAGCACTCATCCATGAAAATTGCCATATGGAAAAATAGAAATATTCGACGGAGTGAAAGATAGAACGAGTATTAAGAAGGAAGCAATTCAAATGGAATAAAATATAGTGACCATGTTCTACTTTTAATGTTAAAGAATAAAAAGTCACAAAGTACTAAGTAACTAAAAGAAAATTCCCGTAAAAAAAAACACGCGCACAATAATTATACTTTGAATTATTTACGCATTCACCACTATATTGACAAGAGTACAGTCATCAATATCTGGGATAGACTTAAAATTTCCCCTTTAGGACTTTTTGGTTTTGGTCTTTGCATGGCCACACATGGGCTTTTCTGAGTGCGTGGGATACATTTGATTAGGGTAGTGGGTTTGATTTATTATGAGGTATTGATTTTGGTTTGGTTAATTTAAGCAATCTCAAGCTTTTTAAGATACCCGAACCCATTGACAATAAGAATAATATGATCATTGGAATCTGAGACTAAAAATCGATGTCAACAATATGTATGTAAACACTACGACAAACATAAAAAGTATCAAACCAAAATCAAAAGARGTTTTCAATAAGCTCAACCTCAAGCACTAGTTCATCTAATTTGAAATGAATATAAAATTTGATCACCTTGTAGATAATCTCAAATTCAACCACTTGCCATAAACTCTAATTCGCCAACAAACACAAAATGATAGTGAGTACGTCCCTAAACATAGAGGGGGTAGAGATAGAGAGAAAGTTCATACAAAGGACCATTATCGTGACACTCCTCATCACAAAATTGTTGAATTGTCCATTTAGCCAAATGATGGGCTGCATTCTTGATTACAATCTCGATGGCAAAACCTAGAGGAAACTGTAGTAAACAAAAGAAAGAGCCCAAATATCATTAATAATTAGCTGGGTTTGACCATATCCTCTCACTGTCAATTTTGAATAAAGTACTCTCTTCGGTTTTTGTTACTTGGACCATTTCATTTTGCACAGTTTTCAAGACTAACTTTGACTACAAATAACCTACTGTAAATTATATGGTTTAAAAAATTATAAAAAATTTATATTAATAATAAGGTATACATTTAGATGAATCTTTTTTTTTACGAGTAGACAAATCTAACAATATCTCACATTTTTTTATAAAATAATAATATCTCACTTGATTATATTATATTGTACATTTTAAATTTGGCAAACAAAACATTGACCCTAAAAAAGAAATGGTGGAAGTGAAAAATACGGAAGGGTTAAATGAAGTATTTCCTAGTGTAGAAACTAGTCGAAACTCGAAACTAAGAAGGGAAAAAAATCCTGTTAATAAATGAAATGTCACTTTTGTTGTGAGACCTCAAATCCTAAATGGAGGCCTCATGTTAATCCCACAAAAATATTAATAAAAGAAGGGGGTTGCTAAACGCAACCTTACTTTATTTTCGCAACCCTCATTTCTCTCATTTGTAATATTCCAGTAAAAAAAACCTCTCTCCCTTTTTATTTCCTCTACCACGTAATTTTACTCTCACACAGTCACACTATCAATTTCAAATGGATGATAATTTTAATTGAACCCAACTTAAAACTGAGGTATCTTCTAAATATTTTTATAGTTGATTTTTTTCATTAGAATTGAATATAGGATATTATAAATGAGTGAATCATGTATGAGTAGTGCCATGATCGATTTCATATGTCGAACTACAGGAAGTCAGGAACCAATTGAATATGAGAACTTTCCTTAGTCTAGCTGGTGCATGGAGTACCTTGATCTATTGGATATGTGTACCTTAAATTCATCTTTCTTGTTCAATACGTTGGAGTGCCCAAATCTATTTCAAGCATATTGTACAAAATATTTATGGTTGCTATTTCATATATATANTATATTGAACAAAACTATGGCCACTATTTCATGTATATTGAACAAAACATTGACTTATATTTCATACATATTGCACAAAGCGTTTACACATATTTCATGTAGATTACATGAATTTAAGACACCTATTTCATGCATACTATGTGAAATTATTATGACACCTATGTGTTGTATATGAAACCTATAATTTTTATTAATTGGATGAAGTGAAAATCGAACGGGTTTTGAAAAATGCAATTGATTATAATGTCATAAATTGTTAAACAGTTACTGTATATTAGTATATAATAAGGCTGATGCTATAATTTATATGTTAAATATACACTTAGCTAAATTACATCATAATATATGAGCATATCGTGCTTAATAAATCTGCTATAGAAGCACACTTTACTAAATTGCAAAGCAATGCCACAATTAAGAAGAGTAGCATGGATGGCTTTTCTTTCACCCAAAAATTTAAACATGTTATAAGTCAAAGGAAAGTTTCATGATATTTATAAAGTAGCAACACAAGCTGGTCATACAGTCATACAAAGTATACACCATGCAACATAATTTAACTCAGAATTAAGAAAAGAGCCTTAAAACTCAACGAAGTTCAAATGAACAAATTACAGCCTTGAAAAGAACTTACGATGTTAACTCAATATTGGGTACATGATATCAAGGYGAAAATCTAACGATGCCAACTTGCATCGTATACTTTGTTATACTGGGCACAATTTATCAAGGAACAAAACTAACGACGTCAATTCGCATCGTATACTTTGCATCCAAATGATAGGAACATAAGCTTATATAATAACATTTCATCTAACATACTTATATGAAAAGGAAACTGTAGTTCATATGTGATAGATGAAACAACATCAAAGACTTCAACTCAGCAAAGAGAAATTGTAGATCGAATTGCAAACCAGTTGTATGAAACATATTGATCCAATTCATATCAACTACATAAAACATACTCTTCCCATTTCATCCGAACAACATGATTACTATTCATAATTTTCCCCAGCCACATGAAGAAGTATTCTTCTCACAACAAAAGCCTTAAACTTTATTCTCACTGATACATGCTGAATTTTGCACTTAGATTGAACAAAAATGAGAGAAATAAATACGTGAATATTGCAGAATATTCACTATTGAGACTTGAATATTTGGATTCTACAATATACATAAATCAAGCCACGCACAAATATAACAGAACAATTAGTGAAAAAAGGAAAATATACAAACTAATCTTAAAATGTTGCTTCTCTCTTTAAATTTATTGAGAATTCAGTTGGTTATGTTCCATGTTCTTCAATACAGTTGTAGTTTTCCACAAATTCGAATTCAAATTAATATGCAATAATATAAGGGATAATTGTCAAGAATCTTGAATTTGATAATTGACAAATAATAAGATGAAAATAAGACTATGAATATTAATGGGGCTTATTTAAACGAAGGGAGAAAAGATTTTGAATTTTAAGAAAGCAAGCAAATTAAAAGCAGGGGAGAGATGGATTAACTACAATGGCGTTAAGAACACTAGCATTGGGTGCCTGAAATGCTCCCCATAAGGATGTGGGACCCTTTATTGGGTTGCCCATCAATGCAAGATGTTACCCAGCATATATATATGGGCTACCCAATTGGATGGGGAGCTCCCCATTTCATGTGGCACCAAATAGTGTGGGGCCCACTGCTATAATTGTGTTTTTTTCTTTTCTTTTTGTTGTTACTTTTTCCATTTACCAACGGATATATTGTAGTGTAAGTGTATTGCATGTATGTGTATTAGCAAATGTTGTTAGATGTTGTTTCTTTTTATTTAAATTTTTATTTTTATTTTTGCCAACGGTTGTATTGTAGTATATGATTGTCAACGGTTATATTTCAACGGCTACATTTTTAGTTATAAATAGAGTGCATTACATTTGGGTCGATTCATAACATTCTCTTTTCTTCATTTCTCATTACTATCTTTAATTTTAAGCCCTCAAACAATAGTTAATATTCTATTGAGATATCTGACTCATTTATAAATAAATGGATCCAAATAATTGTAATTATAGGAATACTCCAGATTTTAATCCAAATTTCCCACTAAATCCAAATTTCCCACAAAATCCCAATTTCCCACAAAATCTAAATTCACAACAAAATCTAAGCCAAAACATTCCCCAAATAAATCAAATTATGTTAAATAATCCTTATATGGCTTATCTATATCAAGCCTTTCGTACTCAAAGTCAACATAACCCAACAACCTCCACCAGATCAGCATAACTTTACACTACAACCAAATTTTCTATCAGTACAACATACAGATCTATATCCAACTACTCCGGGAGGTGATGGTAGCAGCAATAAAACATCGGGTGATGATATTTACCCTACACAATATCTAAGTGAAGATTGAACTGAAGAAGTTTACACCAAAAAAGCAAAAGGTAAAGCGTCAAAAGAAAGGTGGGTCAACGCTAAAGATCTAGCTCACGTACCTGGTATCTTAAATTGTGGTGGTGATATAGAAGTAGGTAATGATCAATTGAAATCAGTATTGTGGAAAAGGGTGAAAGAAATATATGATAGCAAGGTTAACAAACACCCAAATGTTATTGATACACGGTCCATGAAATCTTTGAAAAGTCTTTGAAGCTGTTACTTTGTGGGTATCACAAAAGGCTGAAGCCGAGGGTATGGTTGCTAGTGGAATGGACATAGAAGATGTTAAAGCCAAAGCTAATGAATTCTACAATCAACAAAAGCAAGGTAAAAGTTTTAACTTTCAACATTGTTATAATGAATTAAAGCTCCACTCTACTAGATGGCAGCCAAGCCAAGATTCAATAAATGTAAGTGGGGTATCTCTAAGAGATCAGGTGATGAGGCCGAAATGACACTTCTTGTTGGTGTCAAAAAATTTAAAGCTCGGAAAAAAAAGAGCTAGGGTATATTGAATGTAGCTACAATATTGAACGAATTCAACCAATCTTTAGGTGGTCTCACCGCTAAGAGAGGAGAATTCAAGGAAAGCGTTGAAGAATTGATCTGATTCCACAAGGAAATAGATGAAAAAATGAGGTTGAGAGTAATGCAATTGCTCATGAACAAACCAAATCTTGATGCATCCGAAGTTGAATATCTTGACAAGCTTAAATCTGAGTTTTTTAAGTAAGTTAATTTAAATTGAGTGTAGTATGCAATTTTAATTAAGTAAATTGTTATGTAGTATGTAATTTAAATTATGTAATTTCAATTTAGTTTTTAATTTGAATTTTGTAATTTTAATTCAGTAATTTTGATGTAACCCATTTGTTTTTGTTATTGTAATGTGAACTTGGGTTGGTTATTTGAATGTCCTATTATAATTCTAAATATAGTATGCCATGTGTATTGGATTAAAAAAGAAATCTAAGATGATAGATAGAAAATCTAAAAGGATAGTGAAGAAATCTCAAAGGATAGATAAGAAATCTTAGAGGATAGATACGAAATCTAGAAGGATAGATACAAAATCTAAAAAGCTGAATAAGATATATGTCTTCTAGCAAAAAGAAGATTGCAATCCAATACATCATCTTATCCTTATAACCTCTATATATACTACATATGATGTGCTCAACTACTTATCATTTCAAACAAACACTTAACTACAATCTACACACAAAATACCTCTTCAAACACAAAATATTCAACTCCACTCTACAAACAAAATGAACCTAGAATACTACTTTGAATCTATTTCAAGTGATGAGTTTTTGAAACTATTAAAACACTCCTTCTTATGAATGAGAAACTGGAAGAACAAGAACACCAGCTAATAGAAAATGTCATGCATACGTGTGTTGCTCCAATAGTGGAACATGCACGCCAAAATCCTCCAAAAGAAAAAATAACGAGCTTATATTAAACGTGATAGGCAAGGTGCTAATGAAAGATTAATGAACGATTATTCCATTGACCACCCTTTTATCCAGAATTTATTTTTCGACGCAAATTTCGGATGAGTCGTGCGGTATTTCATCAGATCTAGAACTCGATCGGTTAGTGCAATGGATCCATATTTTCAGCACTGTCCTGATTGCACTGGGCAACTTGGTGCCACTACAATACAAAAATGTACAACTGCTTTGAGGATGCTAGCGTACGATACGGCAGCTAATGCGGTTGAAGAATATCTTAAAATTGGTGAATCTACAGTAAGGAAGTGTCCAGTTCATTTCGTGAAAGCCGTCAGATCAACATTTACTGAAGAGTACAAAAGGAGACCTAATGTCATAGATTTACAATGACTTCTCCGAGATGCAGAACGAAGGGGTTTTCCAGGTATGATAGGGAGTATAGATTGCATGCATTGAGAATGGAAAATTTTTCCATAGGGATGGAAAGGATTATACTAAGGAAGAAACAAAACAATAACAAATATTTTAGAGGCAGTAGCATCTGGTGATTTGTGGATTTGGCATGATTTTTTTGGAACACTTGGAACATGCAATGACATCAATGTATTGCGACTTTCTCAGGTGTATGATGACATTTATCAAGGTAGAGCTCTAAAGGTATCTTATAATGTAAATGGTAACACATACAACCAAGGGTATTACCTCACAGCCGACATATATCCAAAATGGGCCGTATTCATGCCTGCAATACGACTTCCACTAATTAAAACCTCGAGATGAGTTGTTCATGAGACGACAAGAATCTGTTCGGAAGGACGTTGAACATGCTCACTAGTAGAAAAAACCTCAAATGATGCGGCTCAAAAACTGCAGTTTTTTAAATAACCGCAGCATATAGACCATCTTATAACGAAAAAATTGAGAATATTTCAAATGTTGCAGTTTATTTGGGTACCCGCAACATTTGGGTCAGCCCAATACCACAACAATAAACTTGGGCCCTTATTAATTTTTACATACGGAGTACTATACACAAACAAACCCTAAACTTCATTCATCACTCCTCACTTCTCAACCGCGTCTCTCTCCTCTCTCTCACTTTTGTCTCCTCTTTCTTCTCTTCTCTTTAAATTCTCTCCTCTTGAACTTCTCTCTCCACCATTCACCCATTTCCTCCTCTCCTTTGCCGTTGTTTTCGCTCTCCACTTGAAAGGTTTTGGTAAGTTTCGTTTATATTTTTATGAATTATTATTTCAGTTGTATTTTTATGAATTATTTTAATTTCTAGGTTTTAGTAAACATATTTGGGTATTGTTTCAATTTTTTGTGATTTTCATTTCTAATTTTAATTTTTTGATTTTAATTCTCACGACTTGAGAAATGGGAGTCGAAGGCGAGGCTGAGGCGGAGGGAGACGACAACAAGTAAGATCTGGGTTGTCGTCGACTTGAGGCGATTGTTGTCGGGGCAGAGTAGAAGTCGATGACAATGGAGGAGCGGTCGAGTCCAGGTAACCTCTTCTTTTTTAGTTGGGGTTTTCGTTATTATCAGTGTCATGATTTTTGTTGTTTTCAAAAATTGTTCGTAATTGGGTTTTCGATTTCAATTTCAAAATTAGGGTTTGAAATTAGTTTTTCCCAATTTCGTTTTGTCGATTTCTTTTTCCAGATCTCTTTTTTTCGATTTTGCTTGAAATTAGTTTCCAGATTTCATTGTATTTCATAATTAATATTTTTCGATTTTGTTCGAAATTAGAATCCAAATTTCTTTATTTTCCAGAATTTTTTTTCGATATTGTCATTTAAATCTATAAATAGTTGGTTTTCGATTTTATATTCTGTTTTTCATGCCATTTTGTCATTTAGTTTCTGGATCTTTCGAAAAATTTCATTTTGTGGCCTTTTGTTTTTCGATTTTGGTTAGATCTGTTCCATGTTCCCTGTTATTTGTAACTTTAATTTCTAGACTTTAAATAATTTGTAGTTGTAGACACCTGAAAATGTGTCTCCCCAAATGAGTAATCCGTGATGAAACATACCGCGTCTCGCGTTTGTTTCGAATCAGAAAAGATGCTTTGAATTCATAAAAGTTGGAAATACGCAAGGTCGTACTCGGAAATATTGAGCAAAGGTCAAAGGCAAGGCAAAAATACTTTCTTTCGGTTTTTTCAAAGGTTTTCAAAGGTTTTCAAAGTCAAAAGTTTCAAAGGCGATTCTCATTCTTTTGATTCATCATGTCCGTCACATTTTTCTGAATCCGCCAGTATTTTTAAATTATTTTTCTGATTTTCTATGATTTTCTATGAATTTTGCAATGTTTAAATACGAGAATACGCAGAAATACATGAATATTAGAAAAATACTCCGAAATACGTGGAACCTTCTAGAACATTCTAGAACTCCTTGCTTAGAGAGCAAGGGTCTAGGTGCGTTGAATCAAGGGAAATACACGATAAAAATCGGAAGGAATCAAATATTTCGAGTTTTTGGAAAATATATACGAAAATATTGAGCGTATATACGCAACTGTTGAGCGTATATACGCTCATCAGGAGCGTATATACGCTCAACAGGAGCGTATATACGCTCAATATGCACATACGAAATTTCCAAAAATTATGGAAAGCAAGCAGCGTATATACGCTGTATACGAGCGTATATACGCAGAAGCAGGCGTTAACGCTCGTATACAGCGTATATACGCAGGTTTATTTGCTCGAAATTGCCTCTTGCCTTGCTCAGTCCGAGACACGCTTTTCACTCTCACACGATTTCATACACTGCATACTCTCTCTCTCTCTCTCTCTCTCGAAAACACTTTAAACACATCTAACATTCGTTTTAATTCAAAGCATCGATTCTCTTGCGAATCAACAGTGCGATAACAAAGGTTGATATCTGAGATTATCACAATAATCTCTCATTTTCTTTTAAATATGACTAACCATTGTCATGAGTTTTTAATATAATTAAAGTATGTTAAAACTCACTTTTAACTTGTTTCATGTAAATATGTAGGGTTTTTCACTTTGTTTTCAAGGTTTTTATTGGTTTTTGGTTTTCATTTCATTATTATATTTCATTGTCAATACTAAACTCTTATTTCTTGTATAGCAATTGAAGCGAAAGATCCATTGCGCTGCGTTTTATCAAGGGACTAACCATTATTTTCTTTGTTTTCGTGTAGCGATTCAAGGCAAAGGATTCGTTTCATCGCGTTTTACGACAACTTGTGTTTTCTTTGCAGATTTAGGGTAAGATGAGTTTGCATATACTTTGAAGTTTATGCAACTATCTTATTGCATATTGTCATGTTGTCATTGTTGTTGTATAGTTTTGTATATGTTTTGCTAAACAAAGACCGGAATTATGTGATCACTTTAAATCAGATTAACTATGGACAACCGTCTTTAGGCACCTTTTAACATGATTAATACAAAGTGGTCACATTTTAGGTTAGGTAGTCCGCTTGTGAAATAATAACACACTTTCATAGTAATTCTAGGGTTAGTTCGCTTCTAAGGTGCTAAAAAACGTAAGTTATGTGCATTCAATAATCATGATAATGAGATTAAATGAGACCGAATAGAGCCGCTACATGCGGCGAATTGGGTTAAGATCTGATTCGACCGATGTCCCGAACCCACGACTGGTTACTTGATTGGACGTGGGGCCATTGTTTGGCACAACGTTCGGGCGTCGTGAATAACCTTTTAGGCACGGTGGCGACTCCCCTCATTCGACAACACTACCCAACGCACTCGTGCGGGATTCCGTGGCTCAAGCCCACGCATTAAGCACCTCGATGTAGTACAAGCCGCGCGCCCGCTATACGACTGAGGGCGGGCCCAGTCCTACAATTGGCGACTTCACTGGGGATAATCACCGTTAGTTGAAGTGGACAGACTTGAAAAGTCTCGTAATTCCATCATCATGTTTTATTGAATTTGTTTGCATTTTGCATGTGACCTTCGCATAAGGTCACAACTTAGCACTTGGTCTCAATATGGCATGTTCTATGCTCGAGACTACATAAGGGGGGAACTACTTGGTTGCAGTGGTTACTTGATCGCATGGCTAAGCAAGTCCTATCCCCCATGCCGTGTGTGCACGTGTTACTGATGCGTGTGCATAAGAGAGTCTCCATACATGCAATGCTAGTGTGAAACTGGACAGTCTACTTGCATGTACATCTTTATAACCCGACCGCCATCAGTACTAGAATGGACCCTAGGATTTTAACTCATAAATCATGTTGATGGAACTGTGAAGTGACATATGACTTAGGATCTGTACTATGTACATATCAGACTCAACACATCACATAAGCATATAGATCATGATCGTCTTTATTAGACATAGGACTCACATACACTTGCATATTAACACCATCATTTGTAAAAGGTCATCCTTTTTCCAAAAAAAAAAAAAAAAAAAAACAAAAGCAAAAAAAATCGAAAAAAATACAAAAGGGGAAAGGATGACATACATGTCATATAGTTTTTGCATAGGATCACTTGCATATAGGAAGACGATCATGTTAGGTCATGCATGACTTTGAGTCGAGTGAAGCATCGAATAATTGTCGTCTTGTTTACTTGCAGAATCAACTTGATCCCCGTTTGGGTTCGCAAAGCTAATCAGAGACTATTCGAGAGCAGTCAGTCCACTCCACCGTATCTCTCTCTTTTTTTT
>SNQN01000276.1:0-20003 GCA_008642245.1 Bassia scoparia
TCCAAGCAATAATATATATGGCGGTTATCTTCATGTATGGAAATACATATATTGTTAACAAGTCAATAGAAAACGAGAGGTTACTTGTTAATAAGTCAGAATAAACATAGGAAACTCCAATTTATGTTTATGGAAAAATCTCTCTCGGTCTTCTTCACATATACTTTTCAAAATACTCAATTACATTGGAGAATTATCATTGAAAGCGTGATAATTCTTATTTTTCGTTGTATCTCAAAARCGRATTTCYTTATATACCCGGGCTTTCGTAGGGTGAAAATATTGCTTTTAGGAAAGTGAATACACGCCTCGAAAGATTCATTTATTGTTTCTCATCTTTGACACCCTTCTAGAAAGCAAAATTTCCAACACGGAGCATGGAGTAAGATTATTGTATTGGATAAGCTGATTGAGTACTACTTACTTTATGTTTCTGATCACGACTCAACTAAGATGGTATCAATTTATCAACCAAAACCTTAAGATCAGAGCTTTTTGAGTACTTTCATGCACATTTATATATAATAACTGATGAWTAGTGATCAAATTAGATGATAGCACAAGATTTACTCTGCCTTTTAATATAATCACTCACGTATTTCTTCAAGTCGATCTCATTATATGACTGATACGTGTTTAGTCTGTTTACTACATAAGATATGTAGCAACACTTGCACCTAAGGATGGTCTAGGCTTATGGCCACATACACCTAGAATCGGAGAGAAGATTTAACCACTTGAGTTATCCCTAATGTTACAACAAGTGTTAGACAATAAATATACTTGGATATTTTGTATATATTTTTTTTTATCATCGTTTAGATTTTTTATTGTTAGATATTGTTGGGTATTCCCTTCTACTTGGAGGAAGAGCCCATTTATTTTTAATGGGTTTTATTTATTTATTGTGTTAGTTTGCCATGTGGGTCTAATTATATTTGGGCCCATATGATGTTTTATTTGTTTGGAGTGTTTTGGGCTAAAATATTAACTTAGAAAGAAATTAAAAGAAGTGTGATGAAGCTACCAGAAAATCAGAACAGCAACATACAACAACACTATACCCACAAAACAGAGAAGAAAAAGGCAGAGAACTTAGTTGGTGTTCACACCTTGCAGCAGGTTGGTTTTTGCTTCCGATCGAAGGCCAAACGAGCTTCGATTTGCTTCAAATTTTGACACARCATTCCTGCCATATCAACCTTCACATCCAACGGTTGTGATTTTCATTTTGTGCTCTCTAAGTCGGTATTTTCTTTACAGCCCTAATACTCCATTTACTTGTATTTTGCCACTTTTGAGTGATGATATTGGACTTGTATTATGTCAAGCTTATTGCTTGATGAATGTTATGCCGAGTATCATTAGGAACGAAGACATGCTGATTGCCCCATAATATTATTGGTGATTAGTGGAAGGACTTGGATGGCTTATGATACCGTGATTTTTCCCCGTTTGGTGTTTTCCATGTATTCTTGTGATGTGTTGAATTTTCTGTTTTGTGGGTTTGTTTATTGTGTATTCTTGTTGTCACATAAGCTATTTGAGATTGGTGTGACTTTACTATTGACACACTTTGGGAAAGAGTTATTTTGATTATCCGCTGATTGTGTTCGTTTGTGTGAGCCTTTCCCAACAGATATATAGATATACGAATTAATTTTCTTTTTATAATTTTTTATAAAATCAACTCTTAATTTCTTTTTATAATCTTGCTTTTACTTTCTTCCGGTCCCAAGAGATTCTAGAATTGATTCCTTAGTACGAGAAAAAATATGATTAACTAACTTAGCTTATGTATATCTTATTTAGTATCTTTAGATTGTAGTTTGTAACTATATATAAGTGACTCTAATCAATGAATAAACTCACGGTTTATAATTCTTTCATGGTATAAGATTGTTTATCGATCCATAATCATTCCGTTCTATTCTACATCCTTCTTCTCGTTCCTTTTTCACCATGGCTGAACTCCAAACTTCATCCCGTTTCACCGTCAGACATCAAACTTTGCGTTCCGGCACTCTGATTACAATGGATCATCAACAATGTGTCGATTTTGTTTAACTCATTGTCGTGCTCACTTGGTACTCGATCATATTCTTCTTCGATGCCCCGATTCCTTTTCTTAATCGGAGCCGACACAGCTGCTGCCAAGCTGTTATGGCAGCGTCTTGATGACATCGTTCGTCTATGGATATATGGTACTATCTCCCGATCTTCTTAATGCCATAATCAATCGACGATGTGGCTGTTGATAATTGGACGTTTGTTTACTATGTTCAAAAACAAAGCTGATCGGCAGTGTGCTCTTTCAATTAGTGCAATTCAGGAGAATTGTTTGGAACGATTTCTGGTTTCGTCAAACTATGTACTCTATTAAGTTTTTGCTGATGTTTTGGTGATGTGGGTGTGCATTTTCGGATCAACTTGGTTCTTCGTCTTCTCGAGGGCTTTCTGACGACTACAAGTCGTTCCGGACTCTATCCAAAAAACAGAGTCCTCTTCTTCTTTTTGAGGATGTTGTTCTCATGTTGGAGCTTGAACAGCAAAATAATGCGGAGATGAGTAATTGGGTCTTCCTTGTTCGTATCCCGCCTCGGTTGGACTGATTGTGATACCACTGTCTCAGGAGCCAAGAAGATTCTAGCTGAGCTAGAATAATGCTCAGCACAGCTAACACGAGATTTAAGGGAAGAAGAAGAAACTCGAAGTAATTTAGCTAAGGGAAATCAAAGTAGAGGGAGATAGAGAGAAAAATGAGAGAGAAAGATATTTTTGCGTTCCTTCCAAGCTATGCATCAATATATATACTGAAATACAAATAAGAAATCAAGGATAAGAATTAAGAAACATCAACGTTAAAAAGGATGAGTTTTTACACAAGTAAGACAAATACAAGTTGTTTATGCTTAGGTACTTGTTCAACATTCTCATAGATATTCCTTCTGACTCATCACCCCTCTTCTGGACCATGGATCACAGCCTGGGCTGAAGTGGGCTGGTATCAATGCCCTTCCATGAGAGGATCTTGTCGAAGGATAATGAAGGATAGTGACTCCATATCAGCAACTATCTTCCATGTTGCATTTCTCAACTTCACTGCCATCCACCAACCATTGCTTGTGCCTGATTTTGGACCTTGACCATTCTTTTGTTGGGACAATTGAGGAACCTTTGCGAAATGAGGAGATTGTAAGTAGGTAAAGGGATGTCAGGAAGACAGCAGGAAGAGGCCTACATGTTTTTGAGCAAGGAAACATGGAGGTAGGATGAATTATTAGCATGAGAAGGGCGATTAAGTGTAAGCAACTTGCAACTTTTTGATGACTTCATAAGGCCAAATCTGGGAGACACTTTTGACTAGATCTTAACACTTACGACTTGTGTAGCTTGGAGCTTAAGGGTAGTACCATCCATATTGATTGTGTTGTTAGCCATTTGACATCCGGTTTGAGCCTTGGCAACTGTTCTTTGAGCATCTGTAGGGTAGCTCCCTTTGTTGAAGATTCTTGTCCACTGTCTCCACAGCAAGATCCATAATTAGGTCTAGAACTGGGAGACTTGAACATCATGAGATTCATTGGAGTTTCTGAGTAGAAGAGTGAAAGGAAGTTTTTGTTCAAATTTGCAAGGGCACCTTATTTGGCCACACTCACCAAGGTTTGAGAGCTGTCATGCCTTAAGTAGCTTTCAGGTAAAATTAAGCACCTCAATTGCCATCAGTCGTGTGATGGTAGGAAGTAGAAAGGATGCTGCACTCAGCATGTTCATTAGTTTCAAAATCCATTAAAACCTTATATCGATCCGAGATGTTTGGGTAACCCATGCAACTTATACACATAGTATGAGAATTTGGGCTATTGGAGAGAAGTGTAAGGGTAGTGAGGGTGAGAAATGAGCATATTTGCTAAGGCGATCAATTCACCAATTATCACATCCTTCTTGGACTAGGTTAGGCCATTCTATGAAGTCTAGTGATTCTTCCAACACAACTGCAGGATGGGAAGTGGTTGTAACAACCAGGGTAGGCAGCATTATCATACTTACAAGTTTGGCACACAGAGCATTGTTTTCCAAACTTAGTCACATCAGGTTCAAAGAGGCCAAAAGAATAAGCTTAATTCTTTGAAGTGTGGCATCATGCCAGAGTGCCTGCTGTGGGGAGGAGTGGAGTCATTCCATGATTTCTTCCTCAGATGCTATATCCGCACACAATTTCCCTTTCTTGTAGTTGTTGATTGTCTAGGTGTGCAAAGGATGAGATTGAGGATTGAATGTCAGATCAGAGATTATTTCTGCATGTTCTGATCTTGTCCCAAGATAGCTGTATTTTTTCGAATAGAGTAGAGTGTAAGAGGAAATGGTCATGAGGGTAAGTTATTATGAGAGAGTCTGGAGGGGCATAAGCAGCTAAATTCTCCTCTGTGTACTCTCCTGTATAATCAAAGCCGCTAGCTTAAAGCCATTTTTGCTGGAAAGGTGTAGAGAGCTTATGAGATAGGAGATGCTTCAAACTCTGCTGGTCTGTTTTTATGAAATGATCTATCAAGTATTGGTGCAACTTTTGTAGCAAATAAATGGCAACAAACCTTTCATATGCAGACAACAACAGACGGACCAGTAAGAGCTTACTGATAAAAGAGATGGGATGGTTGTCTGCATGAGAATACTCTAATCCTTCACCTGAAGCTTTGTTTCCACCATAATGTCTTGGTGAATCAGGTAAGGCGAACAAGGGAGATGTTAATGGACTGAGAGCTGGAAAGCTTGTTCTGCTTCAAAGTCACTGGAATGCATCTTCTTCATAGTTGGGTGAAAGGCTTGCAAATCTTTATCATAGCCTTGGAATGAATCTTCTGTAATACCTAGTGAGGCAAGGAAGCCTCGGAGTGCTTGAGAGTTTTAGGGGAAGGCCATTGAGTATGGTTGGTCTTCTCTGGCTCAGTAGAACCATCACCCGATATATGTGACCAGTAACTGATCTGAAAAAGCAAATGTGCACTTTTTCAAGTTAGCTACAATGTGCTCTTGCATAACTGTTGATTCAACCCGTTTTTCCGATATTAATATATAATACTATATCTATATATTATATAATATTTATATATATATTATGTATATATGTAATATATATTTATATGTATATATTATGTATATATGCATATTATTATAGTATATATGCAATATATATATGTGTATATATATATATATTATATATTTATATATATAATATATGTATATTATTATATATATATATTAGTTATATATATGTATATTCATATATAATATTGTATAATATATATTGTATATATATGTATTAAATATATATAATATATATTATATATAATATATATTATAATGTATATTATAATATATTATATATACATATACTATATATACTAAATATATAATTATATATATCATATATATATATGACCTGTATAAAATAATATAAATAACCTGGAAATATCAGAGTTGCTTATGCCGCATAACTAAATTAGTTATGCAAGGCTGTTGTTCAAACTGATTTTATACTGAAAAGATTAACTAATATAAAGTCACTAAAATAACTCTAAATTTATTAAGTCCAAGATTAAAATCTCACTCAACTTTTAAACAGCGAACAGTCTTATTATCTCTAAAAATAAAGTAATGTGAAATCACACTCTTAAATTCATCCAGTTAACTCCATAATACTGCCATTAATTTAATGTATAGACAAAAGGCTGAACAAATTTAATCACTTAAATAAAACAACATTTATATGTAAAGACGAATATATAATTCTTAATAATTATTTCAAGCTGTACAATAACAATACAAATGACTTTGAAATACTTACAATTCACTTTAAGAATTCAAACTTTATTACTTCTTTCTTCCAAACACTGCAACAGGTTTTTAATGAAATTTTGAAAGGTGTAGAAGAACTTAAGGAGTGTTGGTAGGCTTGGTACTAATAACGTAAGAGCCGTCCTGTTGCATAACTTTACAAGATAGCGTATAAGAAGAAGCACATTGTAAGGATGATGCACATACTTCCAGTCCAACTACTAGATATAAGGTTGACATGTAATCACATGCTTTCAACTCGGGAAAATACGCTTAAGGCACCCACAATTAACTAGATCCATAAAGGGAGGGGAATTCTCTCATTTCTCAAAATTCAAACTTATCAAATGAAATGTAAGGGCGAGAGAACTTCCTCATCAAATATTTCTCAACTATTAATATAATTTAATACTCTCGTAAACAATTTAAATCTCTCAGGAGGATTAGAATGATTTAGTAGATGATCGATATTGTGATAGTTGAAGCTTATAGTTTCACAGTTATACGCAATTAACCAATCATAGTCTCAATATCATAGGTTCTTTCTACGAAGCAGATCTAAATATAATATACAATGACATTGTATAAGTTACACGCATTGTTCCTTTGTTTGACTCGCAAACTATTTACACAAACCATCACATAAACATGACATTTTATAATGATTACTATGCACTCAATCACTAGTATAACATGGCTTAGCATAATTGCTCCATTGTTAATAGGGTAATACAAGCTTAAATTATCATACAAACAAATCAAAACGCCACAAAACAAAACTCGTATACAAAAACCCAGTAATATTGCAGAAGGCATAACTCCTAGCATACAAATTTGAATTACACGTTTCTTGTACCCAAATTGATCTAATCTTTGAGCCCTACAATTTTCATGAAGGACTTGAAGCCTAAAAACAAATGCAGCACTGAGGAAATCGCCAAAACAGAAGCAGCAGTAGCAGAACACCACAAAATAGACCAAACAACAGTGTGCAAAGTAAACATGCCAGTCGAAACAAAACAATCTGATTAGACTTAACCTTAATTAAACAATGTGAAACATGGTAGTGGAATCAATATTAAATAGTTGATTTTAACACTTGGTAAATATGCTAGCTTGCAATGTATTCATACTCCACGAACACATAACCAAACTGCAACTATCACACATACTAAGAGCATCAGCAATGGGTTGCTGATTTGCTCCCCAAATGACAGTGGGTCCCTCTTTAGGGTACCCATTCAATGCAAGACCATCCCCATAATATGAGGCACCCCTTTATATGGGGAGTTCCTCAACAAAATTAATGGGCGCCTTGTGTCCTTTTCACTTCTTTTTTGTTGCTTCTTGTTTCTTTTTCTTTTTTTTGGTCTATGTTATTGTAGTATTATACTATTATTAATTACTTGTGTTTTATTGTAGTATTATTAATTATTGAGATTATTAATTATTAATTATTGAGATTACTTGTGTTTTATTGTAGTATTTTTTTTCGTGTTATTGTAGTATTATTAATTATTGAGATTATGTTACACTAAGTATATTACATTTATATTATTGGAGACATTTTATACTTAATTTGTGGTTTTCCATTTTTTATGTTKTATACTTCCGTTAAACTATGTTTTCATTACAACGGCTATATTACAACAGRCATATTTTAACGGCTATATTACAACYAKTATATTTTAACGTAAACAATGATTTATTATTKATTATRCCAATTTAGTTAAACATTATAATATGAATAAATTTATATTGAATTGTAATTAATAAATAGGTGGGCCATAGGAAAGTAGGAGAGAGAAAGTTTTGGGGCACTCCACGAATGCAGAGGGGTGACTGAAAATTGGGGAGGGTAAATGAAAAAGTTAATGGAAAATGATGTGGCAAAAGGAGGAAAAGAGAGAGAGATTGGTTGGGGAGCCTCATTGATGCGGGTGGTCTAATCCTTAATTATTGGTTTGCTAATTAAATTTCATAGTCTCAAACAATATTATTTGGTCAAACAATTATCAAGTCGACATATATGCAAACACTGCTCGTCCATCAATTACACAAGAAAATTTCCCCCAATTTAATTTACTCAAGAACCCTAATTTATCAAAACTCAAATTCGAAAATACCATTAAATAAAATCTGAAATTAAAACTTAAGGATCAATACTTACTTGATAAAAAYGAATGAATTAGAGTARCAGTACTCAYGGAAAGACCCAAAATTCTCCCTTTGACCGGATTTGCGACCAAACACAAGCCAAAACCCCGATTTCCTCTTTGAAAGACCCACAAAATTTGAGAGAATATGAAGAAGGATGAATGGTTTATGGATTATGATTTAAGTAGAAATTAAAGTGAAGAAGATTGAAATAATGGGGAAAAGAAGAACAAAGAAAGGAGGAGGAGGAGTTGTGCTGAAGTGTGATACTCTATGGTATGATAGTTTTAGGTTTTAATTCTTTTTTTCAAAATATATATTCCTCAAAAATAATTATTTTAATAAAATAAGATCTAAAATCAGTTTTACCAAAAATAGTAATAATTACTAAATAATAGGTATAAAAATACGGGTGACAACCTGCAACACACACTGCAAATGCTTGAATGACTATCCCAATTAGGATTATAAAGCAAAATATCATCAAAAAAGACTAGCAAGAACCTTCTAATGAATGGCTTGAATATGGTTCATCAAGGCTTGGAATGTAGCAGGGCATTAGTGAGCCCAAATGGCATGACCAAGCATTCAAAGTGGCCTAGATAGTCTTGAATGTCGTTTATTGCACATCTTCTGGATGCATTTTGATTTGTGATACCGAATTTCAAGTCGATCTTGGGAAAGAACTGGTTCACCCAATTCATCCAAAAAGCTCTTCTACCAAGGTATAGGAAATTTGTCCTTTGTAGTGCTTGGTTAAGTTTCCTAAGTCAACACACATTCTCCATAGACCATCTTTTTCTTAACAGGACCACAGGTAGGCAAAAGGCTATTGCTATTCTGGATCACCTCTTTGTAGTAGGCTCATCAGTTAACTCTTCAATCATCTTCTGGTCCACAGAATATCTGTAAGGCCTCAAATTAAGCATTTGTGCCCTCCTTGAGTGGATCCTATGATCCTAAGCCTGGCCTAGATGGTGGTAGGGTTTCGGCTCTTGAAATACTCAGGTATTGGACAAAAGTGCTCACCTCTGCTGCAAATCATAATCCATAGTCTGCAAGGCAAAAAGTGACCCTTCAAGTACTGGAACTACCTGTAAGCATACTGAGCTCCCCTCAGTGCATATTGTTTGTTCAAGATTTCCCCTGACACTGGCTTAAGCTTCTTTTGCTAGCTCCTCTTATTTGATTTTCTTCCCGAAGATATGAACTCCATTGACATATCCATGAAATTCCATACTATGGACCCAAGTTGAGAGCAGCCATTGTATACCCAATACCATTCATGCCACTTAATGGCAGCAAAAGGATATCTGCTGAAACTCAGCCCATGCATCCTCCAAGTGAAGGACCTAATCATGAATCACACTTGATTCCCCCCATCAGCACCTAACTCAGGTAGGAAGGATTGGCTCAAACCATGCACTTGAGCCTTGAAGCTTTTGCAGATTAGGAATTGGTACTCCCACTGATCAAGAAGTATGTGCAAATTCTTCTTTATCATGCGCCATAATCCTCATAGTTTAAACTGACCATCCCTTCCATTGCCTTAAGAAAATATGGGCTAGTTGAGTGTCGTCCCTTCTTCCTCTCCCAATTCCTCACTTCTCATCAATTTCTCCAACTTCAACTTCCTCCAGTTCAACATGAATTGAGGTTTTCTTCCCTTGCATTTATGCCCAAACTCAAATTCTCATCACACCAAAAACAAGCCCCTTAGCTCTTTTTCATTAAATTCACAGATGTGAAGTTCTTATGTGGTTGTTTGCAGGTAGTTTGTTTGGTCCAGGGGAGTTGGTTAACAGGAAGAGCTCTATTGTAGAAGAAGTAAGTCAGGCGTCTGATGTGAGTAAGTGTGCGTAACAAGGGTGGCAATTTTGCAGGGTGGCTTGTGTTTCTTGCCTGTTGCGCTGCTTCCTGAAGTTTAGCAAAGCTACAAGCTTGCTGAATTGTGGTTGGAGAAAACATCCTTACAGACAACTGATATCTTCTTAGTCCACCAAGTAACAAACTCAGTCAAATAATTCTCAGCCAAATTCAACCTACTTGCCAAAGCATCAAAAGTATCATGGTACTCTTACATACTAGCTGTTTGTTTCAGGATTTCAATTCTGACATAGGATGATCAAATAAATCACCAAAACTAGAAGTGATATCAGTAGTGTATTGAGCCCAGCTAGGTATAACATTATTCCTATTTTCATGTAATTTTGATGCCATAAAAGGGCTTTACCCTCCAAATGCAGAGCAGCCAACTTGACCCTATCAACATCAGAGACTTGAAGCAATTCAAAAAACTGTTGACACTTGTATAACCATGGTTTGAGATCAATTCCATTAAAACAGGGAAAGCAATTTTAGTTAACCGAGCCATAAAGGGAGTGGTACCCCTTCCCTCCCCAGATCTAGCATGATTATCATTAGGAGTCCCCTCAAGTCTGGATTTATCAGTAACCACCTTATTAAATTGTAATGATAACCCCAAAATCAAATCATTCAACTCACTAATTGATTTGGCATTTCGTTTAATACTCAAACTATTGGAGTAACAAGCCTCACTTGCCTTCTGGTTTTGCTCAGATAAAGCCTCCTTCAAGCTGGCCTCAAGCCTCTGGAATTCAGCTGTCATTGCATCAACATCGCCTCGTGTGGTCACCATTTCCACCGCCAAGGACAGAGTGAGCTCTGATACCAATGATACCACCTGTCTCAGGAAGCCAAGTAGATTCTAGCTGAGCTTGAATGGTGCTCAGCACAGCTAACACCAGAGATTTCTAAGGCAAGAAGAAGAAACCTCGAAGTAATTTAGCTAAGGGAAATAACAGAGTAGAGGGAGATTAGAGAGAATAAATGAGAGAGAAAAGATATTTCTTATTATTGCGTTCCTTCCAACGTACAATGCATCACATATATAACTGAAATACAAATAAGAAATCAACGTCTAAGAAATATAAGAAACATCCAACGGCTTAAAAAGGAATGAGTTTGTTACACCAAGTAAGACAAAATAGCAAGTTGTTATGCCTAGGTACTTGTGCAACACTCTCCCATAATATTCCCCTCTGACTCATCACCCCTCATTTGGACCCAATGGATCACAGGCCTTGGCTGAATGTGGGCTGGTATCAGATTGTGGGCCCTCTTCCACGCAGTCGACGAACAACCAACAAGGTCCAACTGACAATGATCGGGCCTTGTAGCAGCAAAAGTGCGAACATACCTCTCTCGAACTAATAAATTATGCCGATGAGGTCCAATTCATATGCGATGGATGTATAGAGCCGGGTCACGGTGCTCGGTATTCGTGCCACCCGCAATGCAACTATTGTCTACACGAGGAATGTTAAGAGCGCGAACCCTATATGACTCATCTGTTCTACGACAAAAGGATGCAATTTGTGTTCGAGCAAAGTGCACCACAAGACATGACATGGTGTGAGGTTTGTGGAATGAAGGTAAATGGATGGAGATATGCATTGTGGTTGTATGATGGTACACGTTTTTGGTCTCAAATCTCGATGCACCCTTGTTGTATCGACTGCTCCACCTTGTTCAAAATTGAAGGTGTTGAGTTCATACTCAGCTGCAAGGAGCTAGATAAGCTCAACCTGTGCTGCGGAATCTGCCAGGAGCAAGGCAGCAAGGAATACGAGGGGTGGTCTATTGTCTCAGATAATTTTGATATTGCATATCATGTTAAGTGCCTTATAATGTTGTTATATGATGAAGACGTGAATGATCAATGTTCAGCAATAGCAGCTAAATATCACAATGCACCAGAACCTCAGCAACAGCATCAGAATACAACACAAAATGCACCAGAACCTCAGCACAGTCAGCAGTATCATCAGAATCCAGCGCAAAAATGAACCAGAACCTCAATATCAGGTGTCACAGTTGTCTAGCAACACAAGCCGAAGCAGCAGTAGCAACGACAGTTATAACCCGCCTGTTAATCAGCAAAGACCTAGCCAGCCACAAAGACAACGTCACAGAACAAGTCCAACTGAGTTTCTAAAAGAAGGAACAGAAGTGCTACTTAATGCTGTTGGTTTAGGTGGTCCTTTGGGATTTATTGACAGACATTTGAAAGGTGAATAGAATCTGAACGGGAAATATTCTTCATTCGATCATGTCGATTGATATGAGAAACTAAGGCTATGTTTGGTAACACTAGCTGTTATGAGGCGAATCCTCTCTAGTAACAGTAATCATTATTCATGTGTACTTTCGGAGTAACAAAATTAACGAGTGCTTTCAACAATTTTCTTATAATGTGTGGCTATTTTTATTTATCTTGACATTCTCATACTCTATACAACTYGAGTATGGCATAAGATTGTATTCGATATGACTGTACGACTGTATCGTTGTTATGTCTGGCAATGRCAGGCAGCCATTGTCTTAATTTTCAATCAATCAATCAAAGTCTTATTCCCATAAGTGGGGTCGGCAGCCGTTGTCTTAATTTTTCCTAAGAAAAAATTGTTTGCAAGATTACATACTAAACGACCAAACATTAAGCCTGTTTGCAAGATTGCAAGGAAAGAAAGAATTCAAGCACTAAGCAAAGAGATGATTGAAGACTGAAAATTAGAAAGTTTTGTTGTTAAAACTCACCACATACCCAATAACATACCACAACAGTCACTAGCTAACAGCTGTGATTGATCATACTTATCAACCAAACACCCGAAAGTGCAACACTATATTTGTTTTCCTGTATGTCCGATCCAACATGTGGCTGAGTTTGCGAAACTCTATCTACACACCAGCATCCCACTCCATACCAACACCACGCACACACACAACACCATAGGACACACAATGCCCATCTTATCGTTAAAGCAATATACACGAGCTACAGCATTCCTGCCATTCGGCAGGCCGACGCATTCAGCAACCACCACAACGCAACTCAGCTCTTTTCATTCGCACGCCAATGCACCGCTCACACTCAGCTTCTTTGCTACAGCTGCCCACGTCTGGTCTCGACCTCAACTTTTGGATGGCAGTCTCACAAAGATATGCGCTCATTCCTATAATTCCGTTTCTCCTTATCCTTCAAAGCTTCTGACACCCTTCATCGCTCCATAGTCAGGTACTACCACTGTTATGTCACAATCTTGCGATTCTCAAACCTTCTACGCTGTATCGCCTTTCCTTCACGTTCGAAACTCGTCCAACACCACAGTGCTTGACAGCACGGGTACGCCCCCCATGGTGCAATCTGTTTGCAGTCCGTACTCTGCTCAACAATACAGTCTTCACTCTCTAAGTGTTTGATAAATCTTTTTGTACCACAAGCGTTGATATTATGTTGCACTTGAACTAATGAAAATCGTCCAAGCGAACCCTGAAGCCTCGCAGTCGAGTCGTAACGTACCTGTGAAGAGCCCACCTCCCATCTTGTTAGCTAAAAGTGCAAGAATAGCATACTCAAACTTCAAATAACGCGAATAGCAGTACTTCCTAATATATATATAGAGGGCTTCCTACCATCACACTTCACTTTTGCTTTCGAGCGAAACTATTCCTTCCTTCTATCACTAAATGCACAATCAGTCACATGAACCATGCTTGCTGCAAGAAACAAACTTAACAAAATCGTCACAAAAACAAAACGAAGAATGGCCAATGAATTAGAGACAACATATTCTCGGCCTCGATCATTATGTCATTGTTTAGAGATGCCGCATTACAAAGCGTCGTATATAGCAACAACTTGCCCTAATGATTCTTGAAATTTGCAATGGGACAAGCTAACATTCTCCTTTGTTAGCACACAGCCCAAACAAAGTTGGAAGGCGCAATTGGGAATAATCATTTCTAATGGACAATACAAGGACAAATGGCATACTATAAGCTATATATGTTCTTTGCAACTGCACAATAAATTAAGATCGAGAGTTAGTAAAATAATTGATAGCAGAAATTCTGTTTACACTCGCTCTCTCGTACGAGTACTACGTTCCTACCTGGGGAATTTATAAACATCCTAAACATTGTTTTAATAAAACAATCTAGTGGCATTCTTTACACTGACATTTCGTAATAAGTGCAACTTTAGATGGTCAAGTACGTATACTGTTTCTTTGATCAACCCTAACAGCTTGCTACTTAATTACGGGGGTGTCCATGTACACAAATGTTCACTAAACTTGTTTATTAAAATAATCTCCACTAAGTTAAAAAGTTTTCCTTACTCTAATTAGATGGACTAAACCATTTTTTTATATAATAAAAGAAGCGATTCGCATTGTGTTGAAATTCTTATCTGTGCAAGAAACATTGAGTGTTGGTACGCGTAGATTTGAATTATAAGTCCGAAATGGATATCAACTGAAGGGGCGTACTAGTAGAGTCACGGCCCTACCAGATACAACATACAAGGCTATGGCCTACTCAACCAAAAAACGATATAGAAAAATCTTTATTGGGAAAAACGTCAATACTCGAATGGACTGGCTTGATCTGATGATCGCTGAACTTCTAGTCGAATTTTCACGACTCTCACTTCCTTACACTACTAGATGCCAATTACATAATTCGCCTCCTGACCCCTTAATCCGCTCCGATTCGAGGGAAAAAAATTCGCTCCGAATCTGATATAAATAAAGTCTGACTCCGAGTTCATTTAAAAAATCCGACTCTGAGTTAGAAGAAGGTCGGAGTCAAATCTCACAAAAAATCCAAATATATACTCCGACATTTATGCAATTATTATCATTTAATTTTTATATTTATTACGCTACTTATGTATAATGTATAGCCAAAAACTTTATTTCATATAAAAAAAGAGTAAATATAAGAAAATTAATAGGAAAAAACAAAAAAGAATACATTAAAAAGTAGAAAATTTGTTTAAAAAAATATATATATAAGGGAGAAAACTCGGATTCAAGTCAGATCGAAGTCGGAGTTGGATCTCGAATTTGAAAGTCGGAGTCGGATTTTCGGATTCGGATATCGGAGTCGGATGCTAATTAATAATCCGACTTTCTATAAGGTCGAAGTCGGATTATGCATAATCCGCTCCGAGTCCGATCCGTTGCCATCACTACCTGTAACTATGTAAGATCCTGGATGGCCATATGCTAACTTGATTGTGAAATTGTAATCATACATTTCGAAGACAGATCGAAATTCGAAAGCATTGAGCTAAGAAGGTGAAATTTGGATTAATTACAATCGACGTGATCATTGATCAACTTCTTAGCAAAAGCAATACAGGAGCTCGTATATGGTGGCCGTGACTCGGCTGTTGAGTTGTCTAAACCAGTGCAAAGTTCAAACAAAACAAAATTCTGTTGCCATCAAAGTTCATCTATAGTATAAACCCGATGTAAAATTGTTACAATCTGTTTGGCCTTAGATCTCATCTTGGTWTATTAGGAAGCTAGCTAGATAATTACTCGACCCTCGTTATTCGGCCTAAGTAGGGGTGCTGATTGAGCTGAGCAGCTCGCGAGCAGCGCATTATAAACAAACAGTCAATCAGAATTTCAGATTTAGAAGTAGTTTGMAGAACCATAGTAACATGTACTGCTTACTGCTTACTGCTTACTGCTTACTGCTTAGATTAAAGATTACTGGAATTCTMGTTAAGCACGTAAGCGATAATGGGCATGCAGAAGATGAAGTGATCATATCTTACAAAAACAACCAACTGATTCAAAATCTCATCAAAAGTCTAAACTGAACAAGGCCAAACTACAAATTTACCAGTCAAGTGCTTTATTTATCTTCAACAAATCTGGAAAAAAAACAGTTAATGTTCTAGTCCAGCACCACTAGTTCTGCATACTCCTCGCCAGAAATCGCAGCCTCCATGGTCTTCACAGGGTCCAAAACAGACTCCTTTGTCTCTACAGGTTCCGAAACCACAGCCCCCGTTGTCTTCTCGGACTCCAAAACATCAGCTTCCATGATCTCCTCAGTGTTTAGAACCCCACCTTCATCAAGAAACATCWTAAGTAAATTCTTTGAGAAACCACTGACCAAGGCCACCCCTTTCTGGTTGCTTCGGACAGGGGTAGAATCCGAGTCTCTCAGGTTCCAGAAGATAATCTCAGGCACCCTCGAGAAACCATTTTCGTTAAACTTCCTCACGATTGCCTGATAATCAGTTTCCCAGTCATTAGCTGATGCTTCATCAAACTCCATGTCACTAAACACAAACAGCCTCTTAATCATCTGATCTTCTGTAAGCTTCCCCTCCACCGCGACTTCAAGAATTTTATCAAATACCCTTTGGAAATCTGTGTTCATTTCCCATTCCATTCSTTCTATAGATCCGATTTTAGACCGAAGATCTTCCCCTCTGATGACTTGCAACTGAGGAAATCTACTGAATGTTATCAGCTTCCCCTTCCACGGCTCCTCACTGAGTTCTGAAACTAACAACCCAAGAGCAACACTCACTTCTAATGGCCAGCCATACATGCTCCCTGAGACATCACATATCGCGAGGCAGTTATTCAGCTTTCCAATGTTGGAAAGATCCTCTACGATTCTCTTCCATTGAAGCTCCGATACAACCCTAAGAAAAAAACATAACATAAAACTCAATTTTAATTATTAGTATAAGATAGGTTTGATCAATTTAGCATTACTCAAATAAAAAACAATTTTATTATCCACAACACACTACAGCAACAGCGAAAAGAGCTATAACGAAATAGTTTCAAGTTGGTAAAAAYGCAGGAATATTTCATAAAATTTCATTCCATACAGTAACAAAATCAATAAAAAGGAGAAGAGTTCAGGCCTACCTTGTAATACAATTTTGACGATGCTTCACCTTCTTAATAACTTCGTGGGGGAGTAAAGCTCCGGCAGCTATCTTTCTCTTCCCTAGTGCAACACTTTCAAGGTATTTTGAAAATCGCTCTTCATCATGCTTTAGGAAAATTTCAGCATAGTTTCTCATGGCAATTGAGGCAACTCGAGTGTAAACAATAGAACTCCGATTCCTTGCGCTAGTAAAGGACTCAGGCAACTTATTGGCTCTTGCGCAAGGGACAAGCACCTCCTTCCTTAAACGTCTCAACACGATAGGCATAGTGGGCATCCTCATTCCATCATATTCAGGTATTGATCTTTAGGAAATAGCCTCTTAGCTATGCTCTCACAATCAGAGTTAGTTTATCAAACCTGTGTACAACGAAGGGCACCATTTGCGTGCTAATCTAGGTCATTGTATTTTCCTGATCTTATCTTCTCCATATCAGATCGAAGGTCTCTGCAAAGACTTCCGCACACAATCATGCAAGAATCGATAGAGCTAGGATCATTGTTGTAGTTCTCTAGACCCTTTTTCGCTGCTTCAAGTCTTTCTCTTCATGTGACTTATTCTCATTCCTTCTTCTCCAACAAGAATGTTTTAATACGCCCATGTTTGAATTCTTTCTTCATTATTCTTGCCTTCTCATCTTTGGCAACAGTTAGCACTCAAGAAGCCGATAGTAGGATTTCTAAAAGGTCCTTAAAGCTACACAAAATTAGGCAAGCTTGAGGGATACTAAATCCTGCTTAAAGTTGGTGTTTTCCTGCAACGCACAACAGCTAAGCATAGAGCCGCCCTATCTCTATCTACCACTCCTCGAAGACCCCTCAGGTTTGAGACATAGCTTAAGGGCATGTGCTTCGGCTCGTGGGGTCCATGCTGACTTCACCGCACCCAAGTTGTGCTAGCTGTTCTTGGGACACATGGAAACAATCAAGACAGGGGTCCCTAGGACATGTAGGTAGGGAATTGTTCTCTGTGCGTCCCATAGTGATACAGCAAATCTGTTGTAGCTTGAAAGCATTGCACCATGAAGGCATCACTGGGACTAGGATCATTAGAAGGTGTTGCACCTGCAGCACCTGCAGCCCCTGCAGCACCTGCAGCCCTGCAGCACCTGAAACATTTCCTGGTTATACAAACATATGGTGCAAGAGGATTCTTTGCAAAGGGTTGAGTGGGAGGAGACCGTATAGCTCTGGATGGGCCTAAAGAGAGAATTGCACTGGAAGTCCATATTTCGCACTCGGACAACTTCGGACAAGCTGCAGCTGCACAATATCTGCGCCAACATGTAGCAGAGAATTTCAGGCTTATGGCAAACCTCCTGAGAATCGTTCTGGGCAACATGCTGCAATAACAGAAATAACAGAGATACAGAGTCAGGGTTTTAAGAATGCATAATATTAAGATCAATAGAAGGGCAGGGAAAGCTCCTAGAATATGCAATTTTTTTATCAAGCATCAAATAAGACAGCAATACAGTTCACAGTGATAGTTACGAAATTTCGTATACTTGCAGTATCATTGAAATCTTCCTTTTGACAATAATCTCAGAAATGAAACCATTTCACAACTAGCCTCTGTAGTACTGCATGATACCGGTCTTCTCAAAATAAAGAATGTATGTTTTCTTTATATGCATAATACATAAGTACATAAGATAATGGATACTAGAATGGAATGGGTTAAAACTATAAGCATGTTTCTATTCATTGGGTGATCAAAAGAATCACATATAATGTTACAGAACCAATTCCACTTGTTATTTTCAGAGTAGTCGTGAATAATAAGCTATGACACCCATATAAAGTGAACACTAACAGGCGATTACCTCAATAGTCGATGGATATCCAAACCTTCTTTCCAGGCGCCGCATAATACTATGCCTAAGTACGTATACAGGAACATCCGATCCAAATCGATATCAATTACAGCAAGATCGATTACAGGTATAATTCTATCATAAATAACTGACTAGCACGATCACTCTAAAGCTAACGTTAAGATGTCGGCTACATACAGACACACAACATATTGATTTACGATCATTCACTGTATGAATATCTTACGGTGTCTTAAACGCGTAACAGGATGTAAAATCAGGTTGATATGGGCATATTTGCAAGCGGCCGTGTCATACAGCTCATAATAGCATGATACACACAACTGGGGACTGGATGTGAGCAGCAACCACAGTGTCTACAATTCTTTTAGGTATACGTATATCCTAATGTTTGGATATGATAATGCTATACTATATGAGTACGAATAGCCCTCAATCTGAGAATACATCTGTTAATGCACACTTGAAATGGTCGATGATTAGAAAGACAATGAGCCCGGATTTCATCTACAATTGGGAGCTGAGTTGCAGAGTATACCTTAACTAGGTCAACTCAATTACAACCTCATTGAAATGCAATGCTTCGAATGTACAACGTTAAGTTGAATAATCGATCAAGATATGTCATACGTCTTTGTGCAACGAAATTACACTACTGTAGTACTTAGATTCTTTTCTGGAGCAAAATCAGAAACAAATCTACTTAGCTTCTAAACAAGAAATAAACTAAACAAACAAATGCAAGGTTACAAATCAAAGAGATGATTATATGTCGATCAACAACAAATCTACATACCAGATTAAATCACAATTTCATAACATAACAAATCAATTATTAATTATAAATACGTAAACAACGGGACCTCTATACGTACAACATGGGGACGATCTGTTTATTAGAGTTACCGCAAAATTTCATAGTTGTCATATTAATAAAAACTCAGTAATCCAGTCCTATTAATTGCAACGTAATTGAAGATGACTATCAAAATGTGTCATAGTTGTTGTGCTAGACTAATTAACTCGAGATACTTTATCTACTGTAGTACTCGCATTCTTTTTCTTGGCTGCAAAAGGTGCTACTGTAAGGAACAAAAAGAAGGAGTGCCGAGGTTGGACAATCAGGAGAGACCAGACTACGCAAGTGTCGTAAATCAAACAAAAAACCTAAGAAATGAAAACAACATTATCATATATAAATAAATCACAATTTKGATCATAACATAACAAATGAAATTTAAAAATAAAAATTAAAAATAGATATTCATCACCTTAGTATGTAGYAGTAACACTAGCTTCAATCTTGAGAAACCCTAATTGCGAAACTTGGAAWTCGATTTTGATGTAATGAYRYAAATMYWTGAAYWTGWTGAAGAT
>SNQN01000276.1:20018-31901 GCA_008642245.1 Bassia scoparia
TWWAMTGAGTAATGAGGTAATGAAAACCTTTTATATAGTGGGATTTTAAGAGTGTAATTACTAATTAATAAATCGAAGTTTCAAGAAAGATATTTTTTACATGGATAATGAGATATTATTGCCGAGATTATGGTAAGAAACTAAGAATCGTAACAGTTTGCTTGCTTTCCAAGCATCAGAATTTGATCACGTAAAAAAAAGTTACAAGAAATTATTTATGGATTGCACGGTAAATTTTATTTATTTTACTCCATATATTTTTTTTATCAAGTACTTCTAAAAAAAATAGTTCGTATCAAAAATTACACACTTTCCTAAAAAGAATGTAACATAAAAATTGCAATACTTGTACTTTGTTACTATATTTGATATTTTTTTCATACAAATTTTTCTTACCATCCACTTAACGTCTTAACCACATGATATACTGTAAATAATTTGTTGGAATCACTAGTACAAATAATTTATCCTCACATAGTTTCCCTATGAAACAAAAGTACTAATCTACCTAACACATCACATGTTTACACATTAAATATCATTAGTCTAAAACAAATGGCCTAGTCTCTTTCCTTCTTCCTCTCTCACCTCTTTCTCTCTCCCCCTCAAAAACACGAAAAATTTTTGGTAGCTGCACGGGGCTACCGGGGCTACCATCATCATCTGTTTGATGATGGTAAGCCTCAATTTCTTTTTTGCTTCTTTAGTTTTTTATTTTTTAGTCATTAATAATGATCCTTGCTTATTTCTTTCCAAGTTTTGGGTTTCTTCTCACTTTTTGTGGGAGTTTATGGTTTGTCTTTCTTTTCTTCCCTTATGGAAGATTGGAATATTTTTTTAGGGTTTTGTTTGAAAGATTGGATTCATGGGTTGTAAATCATACAATTTCGCAATTGCTATCGGGATTGAGGATGCGATCTACATGGTTATCAAGTAATGATTTTTCTTCCCAAAATTATGTCAAGGAGAGGAGCTCGCTAAAAAAGACGGCAATAATTCAGCGAACAATTGACGAAACTGCACTTCGCACATCAAGATGTTTCTACATCAGGCATGGTTATTATTGATTTTTTTTGAAAAAGGATTTTTAACTTGATTATTTAGATTTGTATTTTACTTTTCGATGTAATATGTAGATGTCGTATGACTTTCAATTAATAATTTTATTTTTCCTGATCAAAAAGAAATATACATTAGTCCTTATTTTGAGTTAAAAAAAACTTATACATAGTGTTGTGATTTTTTTTTGGATATGAAAGGGAGTATAATTTTATTTTCAATAGACGCTATGTAGAATTGCAAGCATTTAACATTTGCATGATTTAAGTTTGAATCAACGGCGAGTAAGAAAGTACGGTCAACAAATGAAAACTCGATTGCCATTTTAAAAAAAAAGTTTTGAACTCGGGTTAACAAAAGTCTGAATCTTCGTATTGGCACAAAAACCAACCACTAAGTTTTTATGCATACTTAACAATTATATATTTAAAAAGCTTAATCAAAACTTGCGAAAAGGAGAAGGTGTATTGAACATTTTTAACATATTGTATTGTTCAATTCTTCGTAGTTGTGGTTGTTGAATATCTTAATCAGTATAATATTTTTTTGGTGTGCAAGAGAGTTACAACGCGAAATAGACAGAAATACTACCGCCCTCTGATTGAGGTAAAAGAGTATGGGCCTGCGTACAGCAACTACAACTAAGCAAAGCATAGTATATGTGGTTCAATGACTCAGTTGAACGCGGGTGGATCCCCATGATTGATTGTACACTAAAATTTTCATTCCCTAAACGAACCATTGTATAATCTTTGATATAGCAATAAATGCAAAAATCCTATATTAGATTTGAAAAGGAAAGATCTATTCGTATATATACAGTGACATAGTAAGTCCATTTCTAAAGGGAATTACTCAGGTAACCTAAGGTTGGCTAATAGTCTTATACCTTGAGGTTTACAAGATAGATCGGTCAACCCCGAGGTTAGTGTATAATATCTACGTAACCGCCTAATTTTTTACAGTTAAAAAACGCAAAACGTTATTTTCCTCAATTAACATTATAATTAATAATTAACTTTAAACCTTAAGCTAATTAATTAACCTAGAAGTTTAAACTTAAACTAATTATGCCCAACATTATACCTCTTCCTTTAGAACCAAACCACCTGTCTCCTTTCAAAACCAACGGCACCAACCACAAACAAAGACCTACGACCTTAAAACAACACTGAAGACACGAAATTACCATTCGAGTCACACAACGACCAGCACCGATACATTCGCCCAGCAAACACAACACCTTTTGTCTCTCCTATGAGCACACACCCTTCATCCTTACCTACAACAACACAGCACCACAACGCTTCTTCTCTTGTACGATTGCGAATACACCACGCAGACAAGACCCATCCAACTTCAATCTTTCTAATTTGTCTGAATTTCGAAATAAACCCAATACGGAAACGAGATTATGGGAATTGATGTAATTTTCTGGGCGCAGATTTTGGTATATTTCGGGTGAATTGAACAAATTTGGGATAATATTGAAGATTTTAATTGGGATAATTTGATATTGGGTCTGAAATTTGATGGTGTGTTTGTGGTGGTAGATTAATCGATGAGTTGGCGTAATGAACGCAATCTGAACTTTGACTTTGTGGAATACGATCGAGCTTCGAATTATGAACGAATTACATTTGGCAGGAAATTTGGGGAACGAAATTTGTGAACTAATCTGGGTGCTTTGAATTATTCTTTGATTGTGAATCTGGGTGCGTTGAGGCAACACATCGCTGCAACGCAATCGCAAGGAAGAGAAAGAAAGGTGGTTGTTGTGTTAGGTGCTGGGTAGCGGTGCGGGTGGGTCGCTGGGTTGCATTGCTTGGGTCGAAGGGTCGTATGCTCTTGGTGGTCATGGAAGAAGGAGAGGAGGAAGGGGTTTAATTATATAGTTTTTACATTATAATTAATATTGATTAGTTAGTTTTGTGTTAAGTGTGTTTATTATATTGTTTTATGTTAAATGGATGGAAAGTAACGGTTCAGCTTTTTTAACGGAAACTAACGATGGTTACGGTGAGCTATATAGCATCTCGGATTCTCTCGTGGTTACTGGATCTATACTGAAACCTTCGGTGTTAAGAGCTACTTAGGCTAACCTCAGGTTCGTGAAAATTTCCATTTCTAAAATTGGTGACTTTATTGAAAATAGGATGTGTATTCTATGAAGCACGAAACTTTGAGACTGATGTGTTACTAACGTTTCTGGAAACTTGAAATCTCGAAATCTTTGGAAACTCATTTCCATTTTAACCGTTTTCGTGAATTAACATTATTGTCTTTGCGTTTCTCTCAATTCTTTTCAATGCAATTTAAGTTATAGTTCATTTATAATACATCCAACCATCTTTGGCTATATTTTAACTACAATTTCAAATTCTCTTGATAAAGATTTTAATTTTTTAATTATTGAAACCTTTTCAGCCGTTTCTGTTTTGGAATTGAATTTCCTGTTCAACTCCAAAACGTTCCGTGTTACATAGTTTATTTTTATCCTTTACTCATATTCAACTATTAGTTGTTGGTATGACATTGTGCTATTTCACCGATAACAAGCCCAATGTAAGCTATACTCTATCTATATCGCCGCAATAGCCGATAATTTTAGGTACAATCCCCCTACCTAGGCAAAATCAACCCCTCCTCTATCTTATGCACTGATTTCCTCTCATCTATTATCTTTCACGCATGATTTTTTAAAAATAAATCTTAATTAATAAAATTTAGAATAGATATATTAATGTTGACACTAATAAAGCAATGGAGAGGGTTGTATTCTTGCAATTAGAGGGTTTGTAATACATATAGGCTTTGCATCGCTAAATTAGGAATATTCATTGGCTCAAGTGTAAGACAAGGGCCTCCCCGGGGTGATGAGCCGAGTTCAATCTTGTTGAATGTTTGTCAGTATGGTAACTACGTGCAACAGTAGCCATCTCGGCCTTCAAGAATAAACAAAGTAAGCTTACTACTAGACGCGACCTTAGCAAGAATGCTGTTRCTGGTCTCTGCACCAGAACCTAGCACGAATGCTGTTGAGCAATTACATGTTACAGTCACATATTACAACACTACAACATATCAAGCAAACTCCAAGAATATGATCATCTCGAATTCTCAGGTAAGACCATAATTAATAGTTTTGTAGACGCAACTGCAAGTTCCAGCACTGACCAATATTACATGCCCAATTTGTCTTTATAGACCCCTGGAAAAGGCGCAAAAATTCAAGGGCGGACACAGGAAGAATCAAGAATGAAATTTACATCATAAAGCATTTGGATCATCATTGAAAATTAATAAGAATATAGTTCTAAACAATTCTTTTCAAAAAATTTAGTACAAAAAACAGCAACTTAAAAACAGATTCCTTTTATCAGATTGAATAAACAGGTAAGATTAGATAGTTTGATACCGATTGCGTTAGGGAAAACTCTTCAAAGCATCATAATGGCCATAACCATGATAAAGAACACAAATCGGGTTCTGTTTGCCATATTCTTGTCCATATTCTGCTATAATTTTGAAGTTATAGGATTTCTTGTCAAGCATGTAGACGGTGATGGGCATCCTGATAAATTAAATATGAAGAAACAGAAACTGTCAGAACATATTGATGTTAATCTTTCTCAAGTCAGACGACAAGGCCAGCTTTACATACAGTACTAAGCTATGTTCTTTTCGCCTTAAAAATACATCATAATTTCATAAATTAGCTTCAAAGAATAGATGTTCGGGTTCAGATAAGGGCCAGTAAGTTTGTATAAGTTCATGTAAGWGCTACRGAAGCTCAATTCACGACTATCATAAGTTCAAAATATGTTTACCAAAGGGTAAAGCCAAATTTGAGTGAAAAGAGTAGAAACAAATTTTCAATGATGTTATCCCTTACCCTAAAGAAGCATGCAGTTTGCACAAGAAAMAATAAGCATTACATTGTATGTATCCTATGTTAAAGAATGTAAGGTAACTCTAACTTACTTCAGAACATGCGAAGCCATGAGAAGCTCAGGTTCTCCACCCCATATATGACGTTGTCTCATCCGACTGATGTATCTGTCAAACTTGTCCTCCAGATACCTGACAGAATTTGCAGCTAGTGATGATGATTTATGGCAAAGTTCGTGAGCATACATGATACCAATCTATAATGCAATTCTTCAAGAGGTCGCAACAAAATGCATTTTCTATAAAATTGATRGTTCTGAATTGATCAAATCATCAGACTAGGGCCTTCAACGACTTACCATTCAGCATCTTTGCGTCTGTTGATCAGRTCATCAACAACCTGCAGACAAACAACAAACATGACTTGAGGGGTAAAAACGCCACACGAGCAATATWTGCCTGCTGCTTTATCAGCTAAGGCCATATAATAGAAATGATAACAAGATATATCAGCATTTCATAAGCCAAACCAGACGAGATAAACATCAAGCAGTTCATTAAAATTCATTGTACCTTGTCTCTTAGTTCATCTGCGAGTTCCTTCTGAAGGCTCTCATTTGGAGTTGGCTTACCTCTTAAAAGACAGGAACCATGGGCCACAGCTCGAAATAAACAACTGCCATCACCGGGTATACCTGGAGGAAACACATGGCACGATCAAATGCCAATAAAACAATACAACATCCATGAATAAAAATTAAAAGGACTCGTCGTAGGCCGAGCTATCTAAGGCAGAATGAAAACAGTTTTCCCCTCTCTAGCGCAGCTTCTTGGTGGTGCAACAGATTGAACAGAATGAAAATTTTAGCTAATATACAACTCAATCTTTCAGCAAAGAATTTCAACCTATCCAAACATTGTTCTAAGCATCATTAGGCGCGAATCAAGGTTCTATTATGGATTTATGGCTACACATTTCGCGCCAAACAGCCTAGAATTATGATAAACAACTTTAGCATAGCGAATTACTTGCGAAGACAGAACCATCCCTCGAAAAGTATATCGACACAAAGCACACCGAGATTTGATTCAAGACCCACCCCAATTAACCAAAAAATAATACTATATGAGCTATAAAAAATCCCCCATTACATACATTTACATGCTTTTGTCCAATAAAGACCTAAAGTTCTCATATACTATAACAAATATATGACATATTAAACAAAGATAATGCAACCTTGAAGCAAAGTGCCTTCTTGAGAGTTGAGACTAGAAATCAACATACCATCATTATTTATTTCAACAAAAAAAAAAAAGTCCTATTGCATTGCATATATATATAAGTATATAATAGAGATATTTGCCACAAAACACAACCAATTCAAGCTCAAATACGAATTGCCCCCATCATATAAAATATACTGTAATTAGAARGAATGAAACCCCAAAAAAAACTCAAAATTTCTAAGAAACCCCAACATGATAAGATGAAATGCATTAAATTAAAACAAAAACATACGAATAATTTGCAGTTTTGCTGTATCGTTAATGGGCATTTAGTTGAAAAACCCCACTTCCCAAATCATCAAAAGAAGAGGAAAAAACAAATAAATGCAATCAATTCTATATTTTCTGAGCAATTTGATGATATAATTTTGCTTTAAAAAGAGAGACAAACTTATTAAAATATACCAATGACATGTGAAAAGTCTCATATTGAAGTTTGGAGTGACTAGAACTGTAAAGAAGAAGAGAATCAAATTCCAATTACTTTGATTGCCATTTACAACTGCTATTGACTTTGAGTGAGCATCAGTTCAGAGCTGTAAAGTTTTTGGAAATTTTTGGAAGCCAAAAGTAATGATGCATGATTCTTGACTATTGACATGTTTTCCTGTTTTCCTCCTTTTTTTTTGTTTTTATTTTTTAAAATTTTTATTTCTTTGGTTGTTTAGGTGACTTTAGTTTACGAACAATGGACCATGATCCATGATGTCCATGATAGGTGTATTGAAAAAATGTCGAAACCCCAGTGGACATAAGCAATTTCGCACTTTTGTATGTAACGTCGTCTTTTTTTTGTGTGGGAAGACGAATACTAATTTTGAATTTAAGGTAGAATAAAAATAAGAAACTGAAAATCTCTACACGAGGCTAATGCGATAGTAAGTGGTTAAAACGTCAGCTAAACAGAGAGTAGTGTTAATGTTGAGCTAAAAATTCCTTCAGGTGAATTCTTATCTACTACATGACTAAATTGAATTATTAACAGACAGAACTACATAATACCGTGGGCATTCATCCACAACGACCCTCAAATAACTTGCCCACAAGCTATTCTACTTCTGCTCATATGATAGGTCTGTGCGCTTAATGTTATTACTTCACCGGAAAAAAACTGGGAATTTTTCGGAGGCAACTACCATATACTCTGTTACAAACGTAAAAGAAAAGAAAAAAAAAAGGCAAACCCATGCATAGATTACATTGGTGGGGAGCTGTACATCTCTTCGTATGTTTAGAAGAACCAAAAATTGGTGTTGCCCGTAAGAGTAGGGCAAAGGAAGACTATAAGAAGATACAAGATAAATTTACATCGTTGGATAGYGATAGGACTCATGGCACCTAACATTGAGCACCATTGTAATTCTTTCTCTTCCCAAAGAAACTGAAAGTCTTGCTTAGTTTCTTACGGGATACCACTTTACCCAGGGGCTTCAGTTCAACAACAGGTGATACCTTTTCACTGGTCGATTTACCCAGTGGCTTAAACTCCGGGGGCTCAATTTGATTGATGACTTCCCTTGCAGAAGGAGACCTGTGTACTGGTTGAGGAGATGTATCCCGCTGCCTCTGCTCTCGAAATAGCATCAGAAGCTTTTGAGCCTTTTCTCTCCCTCGAACTGTCCCATTGACTTGAATCGATACCAAGGTTGGAATTACCCCTTCTTGTAGGACCATTTGACAACATTTTTCATTCCCATTGCAAAGAATCAAGAGGCATGAGACAGCTTGTTCTTGCTCAATGGGCTCACCCAGGTCCATTATGGATGCAAGTGCACCCACTAGACCAGGGGCAGATGCAATTGCATCTTTTGCTGTATTATTTGAAGCCAAGTTTATGAGAACAGCAATAGACTTTTCAGTCCATGCCTGATCTCGAGGCTCAACCAAATGAAGCAGTAGACCATTGATTATACCAGATTGAAGTAGATTGGATATATTAYCCGGATGACTAGAAATGTTGAAAAGAGCATGAAGGGCATCTAGCTTCCACTGTGGATCACCTTTGCCAACAAGAAGCTTGATTAAAAAGGAAACTGCCTTGCTAGAACCTATCACAGGTTTTGCTTCATCAAGGCATGAAAGGTTTAAATAGAGTGCAGCTGCTAATCCATGAGAATCACGATCAGCTATCATCTCCTCTAGAAGAGAGATGACCCCTGCTGCCAGCATCAATTCCTTGTTTCTGCAACCAAAAAAGTCATTTCAATGAGCCAACAATAAAACAGTAGGATAACATCACATGGACAAGAAGTTGAATATCAATTTGTTTCGATTCCCCAACCTCAGTCACCCACTATGCACGCAAGCGCTCTCCCCAATTTCTCCCTATCTCCCTTTCTAATATAAATACAAATTCTAGACTTAACATGACATCCCCAAAGTGTGCCCAAACGACTTATTAAGCCACCTCTACTATCTCTAACCTCCAAGGCTCTGAAATCTGAATGTATCAGCAAAATTTGAAGTATCAATATTCAATACTCACTGTTTCTGGGGAAAAAAACCTTWGATTGCCTCCTCTCAATTCAAGATTTCTACTCTCATTTGACTCTTAACGGTATCCAATATTTATCTTGTAATTTAGAAGTACTCCATTGTAATCTATACTTAAGATAATACTTGTATGAGAACAAATTTGAAGACAAAACARGAAGTAGAATGCATCTTTACAATATACGGAGTATATTTTTWAAAAAATTAACTGACTTATCAATTGCATTTTTACCAATTTAAAAAAAACAAACAAACAAAAGAGGAGTTTCAGATGGAGGTAGTAAATAAAACAAGAAAACTCATTATCAACATAGCTTTGTTCAGGTAAGTTATACACATCAGCAAAGTACCTGTTGTTGTTAACAGCAAGGTTGAAGAGCGCCATTGCTCCAACTTCCAAGGCCAAATCATTCCTTTCAACAAGCGCAGACTTGAGAAAGCCAACTAACACTTCAACAAAACCATGAGCACCCATAAACATCCTTGCTTCTTCATCATCTTTCAACAATCGTCGTATCTGCTCGACAAACTTCAGCTTGAATCTCAAATCGTCCTCTCCTTGTAGAACAGTCAAAAAGTTTTCACACTTGCCAAAAACATTTTCATCACTCACTTCCAACTCACCAGAACAACCTTCACCTTCATTCCCTTCAATCTCTTCAATAATGTCATTTTCAAGTGGTACCACTTTGAACCCTTTCATGCTGCCTGAGTCGCTGATAACCTCAGACCTACCTTGTGCCGACTCACTCTCTGACAAAGCGAGTCTCCAGTAGTTAAGATCGAGGGAATCAGGCGGCACACTTGGAATAGGAACACCATTCTGCTCACACCAGCTAGCAATTAGGCCCTTCACACAGTAATTAGGAGTCAAACACCGATGAGAGAGCTGTTGCTGCGACTTTGGGCAAGTGTTATGCCCGTCATTGAACCACTTCTCAATGCAAACCCTTTCATATGTCTGTCCAGATGCAATAATTACTGGGTCATACATGAGTTGCAATGAGATTGGGCATCTAAGTTCTTCTGGCGGAATGGGGATGTGATCAGGTCTTCTATTTGTCCTAAATGACAAAGATGACCTAAAATTAAAAGAGTTAATTTTTGAAAGCTGACGATCAAATGCTCTCCCATTACACCCGGCAAGACCTTCCTCAGAAGATCCTTGAACGGTGGGTGAACAAGGTCCAGATCCTTGAGAATCTTGATCATCACCCAGGTCACTTCTGAACAACTTTGAATACTTCCGCATAAGATGTAAAAGGTAAGCTACAATCGATTCTTTCCGCTTGTCTTCCTCTATTCGAGCTTTCTCTATTAGTTTTTTGAGGGATCTTCTTTCAGCAAGAGCAGCCCGTGAAGAAGTTATATTAAGTTTACARGCTGCTTTGTGAAAAGTTTCAAGTTCACTACTATCACTGGAATTGTCATCGAACTTTCTGCCCTGCTGGAGCAACACAATTATGTCATCACCAACTTGCTTCTCTGATGGATCAAGGGCAAAAGTAGTCTCCTCCAGTTCCCTAACAACTTCTTGAACCTGCAGTAAGCAATAATAACCAAATCAGGACAGAGCATTATGTATAGGCCACACAAAGAGGATGCTCAATACACATCACTCATGCAAACCCCCTTCCAAAGATAAAAGACCCAGCTAGACGGAAAGAAGGAAAAGAGAAAATGAGAGGTATATCGCACTGCTAAAACAGCAAACTAGACATAAGTAGCTTAAAGGGTTAATAGGGAATGAATTAATCACTCAATCAGTCAATTGTAGTAAACCTACAGCCAATAACCCCCTAATAGTTTTRACTTTTTACAATATAAAAAAACATGCCAGTCATCTCATTAAGCATTAAATCCATTGATATATTCCATAAACAGACCTCTAAAATTACAATTTTTTAGATTGGTAGACGGAGAGTCAAAAATCAAAACTGTAGTTGCTTAGAGAGTTGCACTTCAAGCTGGACAAGTACCCCAAAAAAATACAGAWGCAAAAACAACTACTTTTGCTCTAGTGATATATCATCTATTCCTTTGATTTTAAATACATGTCAATCAACTACTTTTGCTCTAGAATACAAGTCAGTTTACAAGATTTCATCTATCACTTCAATATACAAATACAGATGCAAAAACAAAACTGGTCATATTAGAAATCCTGCACAATAGTTAATAAACCCACAAAGTTCAAGAGATTGGTGAATGGTGGAGTTTTGTATTTTATTTATTAAATGTCCTAGTTTATTCATGCCTTTTTTTGGTTTTCAAATTTTGGAATATAATTTCCTAATTCCAAGTTTCACTTCTGTGTACTTTGATTTTTCATTATCTTGCTGTGGTGTAGTTATTAAGAATTTATTTATTTTTGAATTAATCGAATTGATTCGTTAAAATCTATAATTGTCTTTTTCTCTTGGGGAAAATTTACCTATATCTTTGATATTGGGACTACGTGATGTTTTTCAGACAATTTCAGCAAGGCACTAATGTATTGAAGTTTTGCTTTTGAATGCGTGTGTTTTTTGTGGAATTTTTCTTGTCGAAGCCGAAGGCTGCTGCTTTCACTTACAAGGAAAATTTTTGTGGTATTTTTTCTTGGTACAAGCTGAAAGGCCTGTTGCTTTCAATTACAAATTAGTTTTCTTTTGGCAGTTACAATGGAGGTATTGTTCAACTTTTTATCCAATAATATATTGTAAGTTGAAAATGTCTTTCTGCTCTACGAAGCGTCAGCCCTCCCGCAGTATGATCAGAGAATCAGGCATCTGTGGTTCGTGCATGTGGCACCGAAAAGGCCAGAACTCTTTTACAAGCATTGCTCAGCGTGTAGCAAACTGTACTGGTATGTTGGTTTTGCTATTGGATACCCTCACATTTTACGATATCCTTAGAAGCGAACTGAAGTTTCAGGAGCGCAGTAGTTGCATCATGAATCTTTTTAGTATCGTTGGTATCAGTATGATTTGATATGACTACGTGATCCTCTCCCATCTTCCAGTGTCTTCTTTTGGTCTGGATGACTGATTCGTAATGTGCTAGGGGTATCAGACCATTGGAAATAGTTTTTCTAATCAGCATGTGAACAATAGTCCATCATTCCTACTCATAAGTACCTACAATGGTTTCTTGTGATGAGGCCATTAC
>SNQN01000276.1:35193-58032 GCA_008642245.1 Bassia scoparia
CAATAACAATAAATCGACGACAGAAGGTGATCGAGCGGAAATGACGACCAGTAACTAACGTTTTCAAAGGTTTCTAATTTGATAGTTATGAATAAAATCTTTTGTATCCATAAATATCACAATAAATTACTTTTATAATGATATTTTAGCAATACAATATGTTTATTAACAATCATCATACTCGAAAACTAAAATACTGTTATAAGAGTCTAATGTAACATCGTATTATAATGTTCACGCTACCAGATTCGCTATTCATCCATCTTTTCAAGGACTTTGTTTGAGGAAAAGCAAAAATGCAATAATTAACAAAACCTTATCTCATTAAGACAAATAAGGTCCACTTTAAAAAAAAAATACAATATGTCATCCAAATTTTCAAGACCTATGACTAAAACATAAACACTAGACTTGCTTTCAATGTCACGATTCAAAGACTAATTTTCTCTCAAATTTATTTTTAATGAGTTGAAAAGAATATAATTACTCGTTATATATTTATCCATTATCCACTATTTATATATACTATCCTCCTTTTTTTTAGTTGTTCCAATTTTCTTTTTGGGGCCGTTGCACTTTACAATAGATGTTCCAAACCAATCTAAAAATAATTTTTTTTACCTATTACCTAGGTATCGTTTGGTTTTAGACGACATATAGGACGTAGTCTCATCAATCTACTTCCTAGAAAATCAGTTTGAAATAGCCCACTCATTGAATAGAAAATATGAAATTTAGAAGTCTCCACAAGGGAAGTCAAGATCAAATCACTTGTATTGTTGAATGTAGGAAAATGTGTAAAATTGACCTCATGAAGAGTTTCCATTTACTCTCTGATGTGTGTGATTAGGTAATTATATCTTTCGCAGCCCATTTTGTGGAGGAATTGAGCAGGAGGAATTGCGTCGTAAGGGCATTACATTAGATTATTCTCTGCATGTTAGTAGTTGAGACCAAACAACTCCAGCCATGCATCAATTTTCCTGAGGACTTAATTTAAGATCCCAGAATTCTGAGTGCGAATGTTCAACACCCAAACAAGACACCTACAACTTACTTCGAAATACATTAATAGATTACTGCAATGCATCTAAAGTGCCATAACTGTATCCATGTAGAGCCAGGTATATGTTATCCGCGCAATCCAACTTCAACTTAGAAAATATACTATGTACATCCGAGTAAAAAGAGTGTCGCCTATATGCACTTTCTAAGTAAATGCGATACCTTCTATAATACCAATGACATTCACATATCTCCACATACGGCTGTTTTCATCCCACACCTTATCGTGTCATAACTTATCTCTCTTACATCAACACTATCATCCATATTCATCACTCCAAGAAAAACTGCGTCTCCAAAATGAATTGACAACCACCTAAACAAAACACAAACACGCGACTACCCAATCTCGGAGAGTAGTTCTCAGTCAACCAACAAAAACATGACCAGATCAAAAGCCCAACAAAGACAACAGCGAGAGGTGTCGTTCCCAACCGGAGAAGAAGTGAGAAATGTTTCTATCACCGAAGAGCATGTGTCAAGTTTGTAACACAAGAACGAATCAAAGAACTCCGGGTCTACTTTCCATTCTCCATATTGGGGACGGGGAGGGATAGAGAGTGTTGCTCATGAAGGGTCTTTCTGCAATAGTTGGGCGTGCAGGTTCCGTATTATAAGAAGTCCCTTCTCGTGGAATTTAGTGCGCCCTGGTCTATTATTGTGTGTGTGATTGAATATACAAACAATAAAATAGAGATAAAATCTCAAAAATAGTATAAGTATTCTAGTCAAGAAGTTCGTATACCATATAGATAAAAAAAAGAATGCTAACTAAAAATGAGTTATGGAAGCCACCGATCCAGGACTATCACTGGCGACTGTATAAAACATTCTCTGCAACCACACAAGCATGACGCGAACATGTGTAAATATTTCCCGGTTACCTGCCTCCAAAAGGCTAGCCCAAAGGGTTTAGCGGCCCACCAACAAACCCCTCCCCATACTTAGATAATAATCCATTCTATTAAAAATTTAATGCATAATATTATAGCCTGCTCGTATTTTACGTCATGGCTATTTATATGGGAGGAAGTTTGTGTGATGTTGATGGGGCAAAGTTCAAAACCTCTTAAGTTTGAACTATTTGGATGTCCTAAGGTTTAACTGCACCTGCAATTAAGTAATAAATTATTCTATTCCAAAAACTAGTAAGTAAGTTACATCATTACTTTCGCGCGTGTATTTCAACCCAAGTAAGACACTACCATGTGGGTGCAGTCTGACCTTCAGAAGACTCTTTTTTTTTAATTTAGAACTAAATCATATTGAGATGAACCTATCACATTATTATCTAGGAACATGATACGACCAACATTTTCTTGGCATATACTCCACCTCGCCGCCCAATGTATAGACTTGAGAAATCTACCTAATAACGCACTTAATACATTATAAAGATCGTGAGAACTCTTTAGATCCCAGCGAATTGACCAGAACAATGGATTTATCAGAAGGTATTGATATGCATCAGAATGCACAATCCAAAGTTATTATCCTGTGCATGATACTATACGTATTTTAAGTGACTCGGTGTGGATTTGTATGAATTACAAAGGAAACCCCTATATGCAATATTACCCCCAAAGAGTAAGGCACAAGGGTACAAGCAATTGAATGAAATATGAGGGGGTGATGATTAAGGTAGTATTGAGCCCATTTCCAACTTATACCGAAGTGGGCCGGAGACTATAAGTGAGTAAATACATGAAAATGAGAAAGCAGGGCAATGCGTATTATTGCATGTACAAAAGAAGAGGCCAAAGAAAAGTTACTGAGTATTAACACAACTACCTAGACGCCTACCTCCTAAAGCCTATCTCGAAATAACTAAACCCAAGTCGTCAGCACTACCCAAGTAATGGAATTTCTGTGCTGAGTCTGATTATAAACCCAGAGGTTGTATCTCGCCTACTATAGGTAAACATTTTAGAGGAAGCAAGGAAACCTCCCAATGAATAAGGCAGCACTAACAAAATAAATGTAATAAAGAATATATTGATTCCTTTACAACAAATGTAGCACCCCTAAGATCAGTTGCGAAAACCTCTACACCAAACTTTCCCAACTGAAGATGTATCTAAATAATATGTATGCCAAAAGATGTGCACATTAGCATAGAAAGTCTTATCCCCAATCACCTTCCGAGATCCTGAGCTGATGAGGAACACTAGACGAGGAAAAAGCTACAATCATCACCCAGAAGATTGTACAAAAATATTCGTATTTAAAGAGCCCGGGCGACAATAAAACATCAAGAGATTTATATTTGCAGTCACTGGAGATTGCTTGCGAGCAGATCTACATATATTATATCGACAATGGTTATGACGTATCCGAACTAGTACAGCGATCAATGAGGGAATATCTGAACTAATAAGCAATAATCTCCTAACCAAATCATATGTCTCATTCATTTAATGTCGTTTATTTTCCTCTGAACAAAATATCACTACTCTGTTCTATCCAAAGTTAATAAACACCAACATAATCGAAGCAATTCAGAACTCTGAATAAATTTCATATTGATTCTGGAGGTTTATACCTTCAAGCTATGAAGACCCTTAACAGTTGCCTGTAATAGAGGTCGGGTCAGACTAAAAGCAAAATAACCAAAGCCAAAGCGATCGCTCCTCAAGTAATGGTTGTTGATAGCGAAGCTAACGCGCTAAAGAAGTATCGTCCAGTTAGGCCGTTCTCACTTACTTTGATAAAGAGACGGATAGGAAAGGAGAGTAAGCACATCACACCCCAATGTATCATCCGCATTCTCATTATTAGGAGGATCAACCGTGATTTCCGCGGAAATTATGCGACGTCCAACAAAATCACCTGCACCTACATCCATTCCTCTACAGCGTGTGTGAGTCGTGTGACTTGCTAATTCTGCCTTATTAAATGGCATTGCCATCGAAGAATATCATCTAGCCCTTCTAACTCTCTCGTGAGCGAGTCTTCCCAATAATATGGCTGACATCTGAGCTATAAACCTATATTCGCAATGGATTCTTTCGCTCCACATGGTCCCTATATATTATTATCCAGTATTTCCATTAGGACGTTTTTTCCCAACCAGGTGGGGTGTGCTAACTAAGCCACCCCACAGTTCTGGGACGTACTCTACCCCTCCGATGGAAGAGTAATGAAATACTTTTATATTTATGATGTACTAATAATATTGCCCGCCGCACATAAATAGAGATTAACTTAGTACATAATTGTTGAAAGAAGAGGTTGTGCTTTTGTAAACTTAAAGAGTTCCCGAGCTGATCCAGCCCAAGTAGTGATGCTACAGCTAAGAGCGGGCATCTACTAAGTAGGAGGAGACCGAGGAGAAAGTGGTAATAATAGTTTAACTACCAATTTGTCTATAAGTAATATTTGTTTTCTTAATTTACAATCTCCGTATATTGAGTATCTCAGAGTATAATTAGATGTTACTTGTGCTGTGGAACATTACCCAATAGTCCATTCTGGACGATCCATACCTTCTAGAATGACATTGCCGCAAGCACTATATCGAGTTGATGTGAGGTATACAACAATCATGCACTGTTACATGTACCAGTTTAAATTTGTAATGATTAGTGGCGAGGGTGAGGGGATATCCCACTATCTGATTATGTCAAATAATAGACAGGCACATGACCCAAGTGTCAGAGAAGTGGTTACTCATGAAAAGTTGGATTCATGCAAATACCACTTTTTACCACGAACCACTTATTCATAGTTAGGTGAAAAATATGAGAAAAGCGAATAATACTATAGAGCGCACAGGATGCCTTTGAAGTCAGTCGGAAGAAGTTCAAAGAAGAAACGAGAGACCAAGCAGTGTGTGAAGAATAACCCTTATATGGCAAACTAAAAGAGAGCCTTTTATTTACTTCAGTGTGATAGTATTTTTGAGTACTTTTGCCCAGAAATTTAGAGATACACACACATCCCACACAATCACAAACCAAGAAATATTACGAATCGCATTGATAAACTTTTAAACATGAGTTGTTAATTTTGAAACACCATTTTTGTTTTTTTTTTTTTTGCTATGCTCTACCTTTTTGGGGTAAAGACGCAAGGTTAAAGAGGAATATATCAATATTTTGGCAGCTTCCTTTGTTGGTTCGTTATTGGACTCCGTTATAATCCATGGCACACCTCTCATGATTCTATGAAGTACTCCGTTCTTTCTACTGTTGTAACCGATATTGTAAAATGACCAAAACAACCGAAAGTGATATGATCTCTCTATCCAACAGTGATCGCATTGTGAGCCTCAATATTAACCTTGCTCTATATTTGAAGGAACTATTATAGGAATAGATTGGAGTATAGCCTATATGTAAGCGTCTCCAATATGAGAAGTTTGGTCATAATAAGAGAGAACAATCAATAGTAATTCTAACATTGATGTGCTTTTATCAGCAAGATAGGATATAAATAAAGATTTGTGTCCTTAAAGCTTTTTCGACTCCGTAGAGTAGAATCTGTCGCGGTTTGATATGTCCATTTTCCAAATTAAGTTTGCATTTCGAAATCGTGCATCCCTAAAAGCTTATATACTACCAATCCGATTGACACCTACCTAATTTGAATGCCCAGTATCCAACGCGCCGAACCAAAAATGAGAGTATATATATGCCTGGGTCCTCGTACATTGTTTCGATGATCAGGATAAGGAAAGGACAGAACCACAGTTTACTAGAGGAATTAGTTAAGTAAATGCTTTCTTGATGCCGGCTTCTCATATCCGTGCCATGCCAATATCCTAATGAGACTTTGAAGATCTAGCACAGAAACGACTTATTCCCCATCAGCATCAACAAACAACCATGCCAATATCGTAATTTTTAGTACAAATACTTTGATATCCCAACAATTCCCATAAAATTCCCAAAATAAGGATGTTTGGTAGTCTCAAAACCAAATAATAACGCTACCCCTGCGGGACGTTGCATGAATTGTAGCTGCCCCTGAGAACTTTAACACAACACATATATATTTCTTATACAAAAAGTGCTTGACTCCTGAGAGAAAATAGTCCTTTAACCCACCCTAAACTAGAATTTGTCCAAAGTTGTAGACTCATACAGCGGGGCATGAAGCCTATGAGCTTGTTAGTATGACGTGTATAATAATCTCAAAGAATATTCCAGCATAGATGCGTGGCGTTGCTCTGACTATAAACCGAGATGTGGTGTTACGCAAAAAGACCCAGACAAAAAACAAACCTTTACATAATACTAGACAAATGCAAGATATGTAATTTGTTCACAAACCCGCGAGGTTGATCCCGTTTAGCCCTACATCCTATGAGGAAAAAATGCCCATCTATGCTAACTTACCACTAACAAGTGAATGTAAACATATTATCCCAATGCTTTTACGCTTATCTTGAATGTCATCGTTGGATAGGAATATGTTAGTGAGGTTACCTCTTTTCTTTATGTATCTTCGTTTTATTTTGCTCTTGACATTATCACAAGGCGATATATAGCAAGACATATTATTGAGACCATGTTCATTAGATCCCTCAAGATTAGAACCTGTTACTTTGTTTAATGACTACACTCCCAACACTTTTTATCCGTATCGAAAAATGCAATCCATCATCAAAGAAGTTTACGCGTCTTGGATACCTGTCACTTATGGTTATCTCATTAATATCTGTTCTGAATTTTTTTTGGTCATCTTTGAATTATGAACGTATCAATTCACGGTCACAATTTTTTTGCTGTAAGTAAAAATTCAGTGAACAAAAGAAGTTTAACCCTGTTTCTATAATATATAATTTCTCCAAAAGAAAACATCAAGAGACAGCGAACCATATAGTCAAACGCGAGAGCAAAATTAAAAAAACCCACAAAACTTGTTCAACGTTGTCAAATACCAACCATAGTGTTATATGGAACCACTATATCTCATATCTCTAAAATATAGTGATCCACCAAATGCCCAATACTTCTCTTTACTCGCAAGCCCCGAGTCAAGTAGAGTATGTTAAAAATTTGAGTGTAGAGCGAGAAGCTCTGTAGCGACCGGAACCCGCTTTACACAAGAATAACTAAAAGACACTACCCTGCGTTCCAATCTTCACTCCCCGACAGATCTAGGTATAAAATATTGACCGCGTAAAGCGCAGGGAAGTAGTAGGTTACGATCACTATTATGTATTTTTCTGTGTTTACTAGAACCGACATGCAGTAATAATTTCTAGATCCCATCCTTAAGGTTTATTGACCAAAGAGTCCTAGAGAAAAAACTTGGATGAGCCGAGCAGCCCAAGACGTTTCTCCTACAAGTTTTTAATGTATGACTATTGTGCTTGAGAATCCTCCCTTTAACCCTTCCCTACCCGATAAGCAATCGAGCACCCCGACAAGGTGGTGCGGATACAGAAGCGCGTATATGACGTACTGGAGATAGATAGATGGTCTTTGGCTTATTAGGGCTTACATCTTATGTATATTGCTTAACCAAGGAAGAAACTTTACACGTCACTTCTTACACAATTTAATGCCATGGTCTCACAAGATTGTGATCTACAAATAACCAGACCTATCAAAACACCGTTGATCAAAGCTGGTAATTCACCAAGGTATAAAGAGAAAGTTAAAATATTGAGCTAAACATGTCTTTGAATGGTTCAATCTTCAGAAAGTCTGGTCGACCAAACCTAGATGTATATAGCCCTATTAAGGGTCTTCAACATTCTCCTGAAACAGATTGAAAACCAAATTTCTGAGCGATCCAAACTCAACAAGAAAATCCTCCCTAATAGCCGCTAATCTTTGAAACAACCCTCCTCAAACGATTTTGGAACTTTATTTGTCGGATGGATCTTTCCACCCCAAAAAAATGGCCATACCAGCTTGCGGAGATCCTTGGTAATCTTTGTACAACGTACCTTCCCCCTAACCAAGGAATACACTTATTTTGCGAGATAGCTTATCGCCATGAGATTATCAAAATATTGCCAGACATCAAAACAATGAGCCAAGATATTAAGCGTTAGTGGCCGATTCGCAGTGCAAAGCAGCTGCGAGGCAAGAAAATAGATCCATGTCTATTCCCAATTGTGTCGGCGCACAATAATAGGTTACAAACCCAATTTGAATTGTGTGAGTATGAGTTGTTTGTGAGAGATGAACATTCGAGAGGATGACACAGGACATACTTTAGATAATTGTATACCCGACTATAAAAAGAGCCAAAAGTCGAGCCTTAAGTGAAGTACTTATCACCAAATTCTTAATCTTAGATGAAGTTCAAGTTCCAGATGGGTGTAACAAGTCTTAACTCGAAATAAACATTGAATAATATTATTAATTAACTTCTCAAAATTTAGTCTCCCGCCACATGACAACTAATGTTCTACACATAGATATAGTGCTGTGAAGTGAAGTTTTCCTGAGCGCAACAAGATAGAGACGTATCTCAAAGAGTAATACGAGTCATTAATGGTCCCAATAAGAAAATTGAAGCAAAACTAAGACAATAAGTTGAGAGAGTAAAAAGAGTGAGAATCGGCGCGAAAAAGTAAGATCCCGAACTATGATCCCAGCATTCTGCATTAGATTCATCAGTATCTACCGACATGATGGTCGTCACATTGAATGGTATGTAAAATTAAGTTGCTATGTACAAACTGCACTAAAAACCCATAAGTATCCCGAATGTTATGTTTATTCTCTCTCTCCTCTGACACCCGACAGGAAGTAGTCAAGTTATGGTTGTGACAACTGTAGCCCGGGACATACTTACAAAATAGAGATTTGAATCGTGATTGTGACTACGGAATCATAACCCAAAAGATTAAATGGACAAGATTTAGCAACAAAAGAGTAAAGAAGTCATTCCTCAACCAATCACTCTCTCACAAATACAAGAATATCATCAGTGCAATCTAGCTACAACTTGGTAACATGATAGCACCTCCAAAGAGCACGAAGGTAACCTGACCAAGACTGGACGATTCTACTTCCTCAAAAGACCTGAACCAATGCGGTATGTTCTCTATATAATTGGGGCTACCTCAGCACAGTGAGCATAGACCGAAGATACTCTCGGACAAACTGAAATTTTAAACATGGGGATTATGTCAACTGCCCCTTAACCCCGTCACTCAAAAGAGGAGATGCCCCATGGAAAAATCCGATTTAAATGTTCCTGTAAAAAAAAGAACTGAACTCGGTTATAAAATAGTTGTCTATAATTCCATGGTTGATAACTCCATAATCAATCGAAAAAAAACTAAACTGGAATAATCAAACCTTCACGTGATCTCTTGAACCTTAAGGAACTGAAATCACCACTACCTTTTGTAGCCAACAAGTAGAATTGTTTTCTTACCACCGCAGACATCTTGGACCCTTCCCCCATAGGGCCACCGGTGGTCAAGAAAAAAATTTTTGATGGTACATTGGTCGATAACAGTGATTATTACACTATCCAATATCCTGCCGTACTTTGTATGCGTTATTAAGCGCCAACCGCACTTGTAGTTAGATGGATATATATATCAAGAGCTAGCTCCGATTGATAGATGTTGACAAGCGACCCGTTTTTATCTTATAGAGATAAGAATATTCATCACTAGATTATTGATATTGGCATCTCAAATCCATATAGGATGTGATTTGAATATAAACGGACTTAACACCAAGATTTTAGACCCCAATTTTTATTTTGTCCGCCTTCAACACAGTCAATTATTTACATGGTCTTCGATCAGATCTTGGTATAGTCTGCCGATGACAATAAGTGCGACCATCGTACTTGCGTCCATGAGATGTTAGGTTACATATGTACCGAACGAAGTCATGAACTAACCAAGTATGATCACAAGTCATAACACCGCTCAAGCGCACGACTTGTGCTTTCCAAATGAACACTCGGAATGAAGTACTCCACGAGGTCCCAACCCTCCCTTTTGTTTTCTGTAACGAAGTGTATTTTGAGTTATGTTTCTCATTCAAATGCAACTACAGAATAATCAGCCAGAAGAAGTTGGATAGGCCAACACTAAATGTCTGATATACCAAAGCTTGAGAGCCGGTACAAACGTACTGTGGTCATCGAATAACTATACCACAAAACGTAAAAACTCTACTGGGAGACACCTATTCACTTTGGATGTAGCTATATTGAGTCGTATTCGGGCCTATTGTTAGAGCAGACTCGTTACCTTGTCACTCTTAATTGCAATAAGTGTTAAGAGATCAACACTATTGCTGTTATGCTATAGTTTATCCCAATCAAAAGAAGAGGTACCGCAATAGAGGCTAATATAAATATGAAGTATCTATTTAATTGGGTCATGCAATTATTAAGTCACAAAATAATCTTTTGTATGTCCTTGATCCTACCAGTTATGTTGTTCAAACACCCGTTTGCCGTGGCAACGCACTTCCTACGATCCAACCCATTAATCTACAAGCTTCAGAACTTAGCTCACTCCCTCAGGAATCTTACAACCAAAAAAATGCGTGTGTCACATACGTACCGGCCAAATCTCAAGCTCACCCTTTATCCTCTTCATGCATGGAGTTTAGCTTACGGGATCTGCACCCTCCGTCATGATTGCGATGTTCTTATCTTTGGTCTGTAGGAAGACTTGCGACAACTCCTATCAAGGATCGCTACGCCTGGAAGGAGGGAGGTATGTACACCGAATTAACCCCACAAACACGGCAAACGGCTAGCAACAAATAATTCATCCCCATAGGATCTCTATTTGAACCGTGCAATACGATCCCATAATGCACTGTGAGTATTAGGGACCCTTTACAAGCTAAGGTGCGAACCAATGGTACTAAGGACGGATATTTTGTCTTGCTCCCGTAGTATGAACACAAATAATATGAAGAAATTAAATCCATATAGACGTTAAAAGACTGCACTAATGTAAATAGAGGCACTCAAATTTAGACTAAACACAATTGTATAAAAGACCAAATCTAGGTCCCTGTAAAATATTTAGAGAAGTAAGAATTGACCATTACTGTCGAATGAACGCTCTTTATAAACTATATCTTGTACAGTCTTACTAGAGTACTGTCTATGTAGTAAGTAGTTGAATATGAGGACACCACCACCATTGCTCCTCCTTAGAATAATACTTATCTTTACAGACTCTCTTCAAAAAACTACTGCATCCATTTTTGTCGTACCGCGTCAAACATGCCATTTCCTTTCTCACTTCCTACGTATAATATAAAATATCAGTGTAATCGTCGTTAAATGCAACTCCATAAAAACAGAATGAATGATCCACCTTAGTAAGGATAAGGTACCGCATGTAAATGGAATGTTTAACTACTATTTAACAATATATAGACTTCGCTCACTAAAATCGAGACGTCCTCAAAACGTTAGCAACTAATCTAAGATACAATGGCTTTACACCTACAAAGACTTTCTTCGCGTAAACGGCGACCATAACGGAGCCATGTCCCAAGTTAATAAGGATTTTTTAAGTTCAATGGTATGACCCATTAAAATGTGTGACTTATCCATAATAGCATATGACATACCACTCAATTAGTTGTGATTTCTTTTCAAGCTTATATATTCTTTTGTTCCCAATTTCAATTGTAAATATCATATACCGAGTAATTATGAATGATATATTTTCAGCATATTATATGAATTTTTAGTTTCTTTATTTATGGTTATCCTGACAATTAATATTTTACGTTTTTTTGTTTACGGCATGTTTATAAATTTCACAAAAAAATAAATAAACAAGCAGATTTTAAGATCTTGCACCATCACCGCACAATACATAGCTTCGTTCTTTTTGTGAAATAGACTGGACTGAATTAAAATAGGTTGAAGTCGGTTTGAACTGAACTGAATGGGCCGAAGTAAGTTGACTGATTTGGAAGGTAGACTGGATGTAAGCCAGTTGAATAGAACGAACTGAAGTGAGTAAAAAAGTGATTCTGAAGAGGTGAATTAAATCGAACTTGTAGTTAATTCAAAATAAATTGAAACTATTTGAACTGAACTGAAAATAGAGTAAGTTATCCCTAAACGAAACAAGCAAATTACCACACTAAACACCTATCAAAAATAGGAATTTATCAGTTGATAACCGACTTTCCTAATGAATAGAGAAAAGCTTGAAATTAACAAACACTAATAAAAAACAAAGTAGAAACCTCAAGATCTACAGGACAAAAGGAAATTATAAATGATGAGTTGACCTTATCATCTTCGAAGTGACAAAAAAGATGGAACAGTAATTTCATAACTACAATTCACACAAAAGTCAATATGACCCACTACAACGTCGCAAAGGGACAACAAACGTACTAATTTTATCCTTATATGCGTTATTACGAGAGGCGCAATCACTTTACATTAGGTGTCAACATCCGTGTTCCAGTCAATAAACAGTCCCCAACTTTAACTGTTGCACAAATTTCACATACACCTGTCCCAAAACTCTTCGACCGATTGTTTAAGCACCCTAATTTATATATGTGCAGACCTCAACATACTGCAAGATGTCCGGCAGATCTACTACTAACCTGCTTACTTATTACACCCGTTTTAACTGGAGCATGTGAGTTTTCTCACATAAACCTGCGATATTTAGAGCATGACCTCTTTGTAAATTTTATACTTAGTGCGGCAAGTCTTTTCAAGCAAAAAAGGTCCGAACTTTGAAAAACTCTGCCCTTCGTAATGAGAAGCTTATGAAAGCCAGAATAGCCAATATTAGAACCCCATACAAAAAAAAAAAAGGGACATAGCTTGATTAAAATGTGGTCTGAAGATATAAAAATTAATCACTCAATCTCCATAGCGGATTTACACCACGACGACACTCTATCAGTTATTCCATTGATTGAGCTTGACACCTCTATTCTATGGTCCCCAAGTGTCCATCAACTTCCTATTATTATAGCGTACACAAGTTTAAACTTCTAGAGATTTCGTGGCGGAAACTCTAAGAATGAGTGTATAGGAGTGGATAAAGGTGCGACACTCTTATGAACATCTAATTACCCAATTGAGTATTTCCATCTAATATCCTTAAGACTATCGCAGAATATCTTATAATAGAATTCCAGATAATGAAAGGAGTAACTGATGCTAGAAACCGTGTAGGAGACGGATACACAATCACAAGTGTATCCAAGTCTTTCAATACTTCATATCACCAATCGTCATCATCTATTAAGAGAACAATAGAGACAAAAACCCTTACATGAATATTCCTGCGTTTGTACAAATAACCTTATACATTCTGCGTTACTTAATTTGTACTCAATTCTTTATCATTTTCTCAACATTACTTACAGCCTAGCAGATATTTAAGGTTTCCAAATCACCCCAATTTTCCAAGTTCATTAGTTAGTTGAGCAGCACCTGTACCTACAAGCATTCCCAAGATGCACTTGCGTGGAAGCTTATTGACAAGAGAGCTTAGCCAAGCTAACAAACGATATAAGAATAGTGCCCCTGCAAATCAATAACTGACAATGAGTCGCCTAGAATTAAATTAGTTTGTGTGCGTTAAGCTGTAAATAAGCATCAAATAATATGAGTGCCAATAGTACATAAAACAGTCAAGTCCCAAGCTAAGTGAGCTGATACTTATAAAAACTGAGAGTACTTCCCACAAGATTTTAATCAAATGCAAAAGTGGTCCAGAAACTGTCACACTAGCCACATTTATTCATATAATAAAGAATTTAACACCATGTAGCTCTTTTCGGAGAGCCAAGAATGTGATATTTGGAACATCAAAAAAATATTTCTAAGTATTTAAAGTTATTATACACACATATGAAAGACAGTATTCATTTGAGAAGTTTTAGATCCAAATTGCCTAAACAGATGAGTACCGAAGACTACAACCTAATTAAATATGGACTATGATCTACAGAAATGACAACCCCAATAAAGCGACCCAAACGTAACATTGTCGGACAGCTAATGGATATAAAATAGCAGATTATTACCGAAAGGTCACATTTACCTAATCATCGTCATTCTAATGACACAGTCGTCCCTTATCAATAGCATATCAAGGTCAGTGTTATTCTAATCACACCCAGTACCATCAAGCAAATATCATTCAATCTTAGTAATTAAAAATTCTATTGATACGTCAAATGCTCCAAAAGTCTTAAATCTAACAAGGTCCATAGAGTCATAAGGAATATGAGGACTTCTCTGTTTGATGGATCTAATATCGCAAAACCAAGGTGCATCCACAAACGCATCCATCGGACAGTTCAGTTCATTGCCCAAGCTCCGTCTTTCTCCCCGAGGACCTTACCCGATAATCCGACGATAGTTGCATCTCAAATTTAGTTGTCTATAGGCTGTAATGAATCTCCCAAGCATTCTGCCGTAAATAGTGAGATGCCCTTCAATTTAGCCTTGGCCATTTTCCTCGTGCCTACTTGTTACCTTTGCCCGCGCTCAGCCCCACAACTTCGTCTCGCACCTCATTTCTTAAGACAAGTAGCCATTGTGCCTGTATGTCTCCTTTTAATGAATGATGTGTGCCGTATTTCCTCATCCTCACAGATGTTGGCCTAGGTAGCCCAAACGATAGCTATCCGCCTCCCTTCCTACAATCTCTTAAAATACGCAAGCTCTTCGATCGTACACCTATGGTTTATCAACTTACTACTCACTTGCTTAAGCTTCGAGTACTTAACTAATCATCAGTATCCCTGAAACGCACAGTGACTAACTTATATCATCCGTGCGCCCCCTTTTACACTCTCATTCTGCATTTCGGACTGCTGCATCAAATGCGGATGCCACTAATCTACCCATATTTTTTCAGCCAGAGTCAGCCCCATGTTTATTTTCCTTGCTACAACTTATTATCCCTGATCTGAGAGTTGAAGCTCTAATTTCCAGCCACCTTCTATGACTAACATCGATACGAGCATATCCAATGGTAAGGACCCTCATCTTGCTATGTTAGTGCGTCCTCAGACAAAGGCTCATTCCGTGAGCACCAACCTCTCATATTTTGGCTTCTAGAATTTTTGGTTCACTATGCGAAGCTTTATTTTTACTGAACCCGAACTATTATTTGGTACTTTATCAAGCGATGATTTTACATGAACAAAAAAAAGGCAGAAACAATAAGTCACGTCGCCTACATTGAATACAAAAAGCAAATCCTTGAAATATTACTTGCCTCCCATATCGAAAATACGTTATGACGATGATTGCTTCTATTCGCCCCATAAAGCCCTTAATCACATTACATATCTCTAATACAAAAATGGACACTGCGAAGTTATCTTCAAATTTGTATAAGTTACAAAATAACTAAAAACATAGGGAAAAATTGAAACAGTAATAATTTGGCTTCATAGCTTGAACTAACATTTATGTTTTTTTATTTTACACCTTCTAGCTCAAAGCACAACCTCCGCACTCGACATTGGGCTACTCCATGCAGAACCTACTTTCAGATCCATGACCATGCGCCTTCGCTATAATTGCTTCACATCTCCTTGGAGTACTCCCAGCCGAAGGTTGAGGCACACTTATCATCTCATCTCCTTTTCTAAGCAAAATCTTACTTCTTTTGTTAGGACGGGAAAGTTTACGAAGCCCGGAGAATCGTCATCACTCACCCTCTCCGATCCAAGTTTCATCCATTGCTTGTCATTGGCCCAAGTCTTCTTCAGCACCAGACATACTACCCACGTTTCTGTTAAAATTGCGTCTATTCGCGTTTGGCGATAGTTTCTCTAGGTCTGCTAATAGCCTTGGTTGAGTGGTCATAAATCCCCTCCCACACCCCTAATTACGACAACAAAGTGATCAGCAGCGCAAACGTATGCCACCCTTGTTAGGAATGGAATAATGATATAGGGCATTAAGAGCGAACCAAATGGGAGGATGCATCACCACATGATGAGGTGTGTCTCAAATACGAAGTTCTGATAGTGACAAACACTATCTAACCATAAGCTCATATCATCAATAATACTCCGAGCATGCTATTGGTCCTACTAATCATCCAGCTCCCAGTTAGTGGGACTCCAATATCTCTTGTGCTGAAAGGAATTGTCATATGATTCGCATTCCACTGCGCCCAAGCTTTTAATGGTGCCTAATTGTAGAGTATGTGAATGGACTGACTAGCAGGTTCGTCGTCTGTAATATGCTACCTCTTCAATGTCCACTCTGTCTCTATAAACACTAGTCATATCCTGGTGATTCTCACACCTGGTCTTTGGTGTTATCCCTTTGACCTTCTCTTCTACCGATACTCTATTTTTTCCATTTAATAGTTCGTCATCCCGCCAAAAAAAATTTAAAGTAAGAGTATCACCCTCTATTTATAGTGTGTGTATGGAAACGAATAGAATGAGGAACATCAATCACAATAATAAATTTACAAAACGTAAGTTAGCAAATGTGGGAAATGCCTGCGTTTAAGAGACCTTCGACGATGCATAGCTCACTAGACTTCGCTAATTTAAAGTTAAATTGAGCACATGCGATCTCTGCCGAAACATGCCATGCGTTTTGAGAAAGTGACGAAAGTATTATAAGAATGCATCCTCAATCCGGAGAGAGGGAGAGATAGAACATGAGCACCTCTGGTTTTCATTGCCCGGTGCTCGGAGCCAATAAATTGACCAGGTATTACTCCATGCATGAAAAGATCGTCGCTTCCTCTGTGTTGATACTGAACTCCACACTTCTCATATAAGCAATGAACCGGTTTCTTGGAGACCTTGGTCCCTTCGACAGATCAGGAGGGCCTAAGCCAAAACACACTTCCCCCAGAACATTCTAGCAATCCAGTAAATTCAAATTACAGAGCATACCTTGATCTTGCTAACTCCACCATCGATCTGTGCGAATGACCTATCATACACAGGGTAAGAGAGAATGTTTGCGTCCATTTAGAGTCGGTGCTTCCCTAGCAGAGTCTTTTATAACCACAAAATCACGAACCGATCCCTTAAGATTCGTCTTGGGTCTCAACCTCTCATAAATATATCAAGTCTGTATACTTGGAAGATGAATCCATCTAAATCACAATAAGAAAAATTATTCACAAATACCCTATACGAAATTGTTCCATACCTAAACAGCAACTATTACCTGAAAGAAGTAATTAACCATTAACATCTTAGTACACTCTAATCGCTATAGCCAAAAAAAAAAACATAACCATATTGATGTGTCAAATGGAAAATAAGTAGGGTCGACTAAGAATAAATAAAGACACTGTATACTTAAGATGTTATCAAACTTACCAGTTTCCATTTTACACGGCCTTTTCATCGCACAATGCCAAAGATAGGTTAACCCATGCATCAGTACCGAATTACGCTCAACCAGCAAGAAAAGAACAAAGGCGTCTCTTATGCGACCGAAAAATACTAGAATGTGCACGTAATACAATCCAATGTTCCCTAACCTAAAAGACAGTGACACCCACGTGAGGCAAAAATGGTTGTAAACATATCGATACATCCTATCAACAGTTTTCCTATACAAACATACACGTTATCTATCTTCGCCAACACGAACCCATCAAGTGATGCACCATATCCCACATGAGACAAGAAGATACTGCGAAGCGAAATCCTAGCAAAGATGCACTGAGGTGCACGAGTTTCGCAAAATATCACTAAAACTTCTACCCATATGCAACTACGAGACTTTGTAGTGATTAAAAAAGTAGTTGCGAATAACTTACACTCAATCTGAATAAAAAAATATACTGTCAAGTTATATTCCCCATCTCTCGCTTAAGTATAACGCAAGAAAAGTTATTGTACAGAACTAATACTATTCTCCATGGTAATATCGAATCTAATGGAGTATGAACTTTATTATTCGCAACAACCCTGGGAAATTGTCTGAATACCGATAGATATGTCTGATTAACTGTATCTAAACCATGATTAGGTGTGCGAGAAAAAATATTTGACCGTTGACAATTACCACAATAAAAACATCTGGAGTGCAACACGTGACAGCGAACTCTGTCTGCTCCCTCACATATTGATAAATATTATTAAAGGAACAAGGAAATGTTGCTGAACTTATAGATACCCAGAACCTTAAGTGACCCAAGCAACAATGAACTGTGAAATCTGTTCTGTGCACCAACGCTATTCCTTTCCCTATTCAGTAATATGAAAATACTGAACCAGAAGGCGACAACCCTTATAATACAAGAGTGTAATTTATATAAAAAATATGCTGAGAGGTAAAAAGCCCAAAAAGTAGGCTGGAACGCAACTGTCAGATGTGTAACACATTCCCGCATATCTGAAAATTTTATCGCTCCCCCTAAAATTTCGAGACGGCGTATACTAAAGAAGTAGCAATGACAAAAGATGTTATACTGCATCCAACATTCAACAATTATTCCATGAGGATCGTTTTTTCAATAATTCTGCTTTTCCATTTATAACATCAAAAGTTTTACTCCAAAAGTATGTTACGACTTTGCTTCATTCTCAGCAAATCGAATCTTTAAACACATCTTATAGACAAAGTAGTCATCTGGGAACCTTAACCTTATTAGTGTTGACGCCATTTGCAACTTCTTCTGCGAGCACAGGGGTAGAAGCAGATCGTACCCTGCCACCAGCTAATAGTCCCTTGACTTGGAACCTGAGATAAAATGTTTAGAGAATTTTAACAACATAAGTCACATATTTTTAGCATTAGTATATATGCGCCCTTAAGACTAAAAGGGCGACGTTTCCTGAAACTCATAGAACGATCCCGTCGACTCAATGTCATCACAATCACATCTACCTCCTCACGCTACAGATCTGTCATTCAGAGTATAGGGGGTGAGACAAGCTCTATTAAATATAAATCTACATTAAATATCCATCGACAAAAAGAAAACACTATCAATTATAGAAAAGGGAGCGCTTAAATCGATCTAATAAAAGTACTTGGACCGAATATGACAAACAGATCCCTCAGTAGCTCCGATCACTAAGAACTACAGCCTTCAGCCTCGAGGTGAAGTATTTGACACACGAACTAGCTGGCTAATACCTCCTACCGTCTGATACCCAAAAGAGAGTTGGTTATCTCCAGAACATCAAGAGCACTTTGAGAGTGTGCCCGAAGCCTATTTATGTAGCTCTGGGTCACCCATAGTCGAGACCAATAGCGACTGAAGGAAGATATCTGTGAGCTTTATTACACCCTACTCTTAACCGCGGAGCACCAATATACCTGATATGAAGATAAAGTCTGTTTTGATCCAAAACATTCAAAATTGTACTAGAGGGTTAAGTCAGAAGATCTACTAAATTTGAATCACTAAAATACGTACCAACCTCTCCTAGCCCCAAGTTAAGCCACATTTAATCCAATCACAATCCACTAATGTATGTCTATCGAATTCTTTCTTCCTTAAAACACATGGCTCAATACGTAAAATGCTCTATTGCGCCCATCACAATTAAAACATAACATGGTCCCTAAACTAACTTCATTATAACTGAAGAAGGGAGATATCAACCCCATTGTCCTGACCTATTGCAGAGCCTGTAACCATAAAGCTTGAAATAGTACCCTCAAAATATTGTAACCCTAAAGATGTGTGAGTAGTCGTTTCAAATGTTAGCGAAAGGACCGCTATTCACCCATTAGTGTCCATAGCAGAAGGGGAATGACGAGGATCCTTATATAAAGCAAGGGATCTCTCATGAAAGATCTCCACCACTAATTTCTATAGCCTAACATGTACCCTTCTAGATCCTAGTTATGCCAACCAAACTACATATCAGAACTATATGTAAGGCTATGGTCACCCAATGATGACCATACCTTACTCGAAAACCTGCAGTACGACGTGATTGCTTTAAAAAATCCCAACACTTCTTAGGGGGATTATTATTGAGGGCTATGAATACCATCCAATTTAAATTCCAATAGCTCACATGTCTTTCGTAGCTCTAAATCCAAATTGCACAGCCTATGAGTATTCCTTTTTGCCAGACCATACAACCGGTTCTTGACTTACCCCATGCCAATCCCTCTTTCCAAATAAATTAGTGCGAAACCCTTGAACTATTGGATACAGGCCGGACATGGTGGATATTAATCGATCTAATTATTTCTTTGGTTAACGCCTACAGTGATTTTAGGCGACTACTACAGAAGATTTCATCCACTTTCAGCGACCAAGGGACTCTACAGAAGTATAGACTACAGTATCCCTTCCTTAGATAGTAGCTTATCCCAATCAAGATGAGTTCACCTGCGAGTATAATATTGGATTATTGCCCAACGTATTTCATCCAATTTAGAGAGAATGCAATTCTCTCCTCAAATCTTTCTTATAGCTGCCCAAGAGAGAACCAGCCGTTCGCTTCTGCACAGCGCTTTTACGCCTTTCATGGGTCTTCACGATACTCCCTGTACCCAAGCCGTCTTTCTTACCACTCTCTACGCATCTATACCTCATAAAAAAACTTTTCAATTACTTAGCACAGGGATGTAAGTGACGCTCTTGGGCTTATATATGTTATACATATCCCATAACTCACTGATCTATGTAGGTTCGACAAACGCTAAGTCGCACCCAATAATTGGGGAATATTACAGAACGAATACTCACTACAAAGAGAATTTTGGTTGTTCATCTGAATCACTGATCTGCGTGAGTGTTAGTAGAGTGTTCCAGTTCACACTTGCGGTCATCTTTTCACGTTACATGCCACCCCAATCTATCCGGAAACTTACTTGGCTCGGACAGGACGAAAAGACGAAGCCATTGTTTATTACTTTGTAAAAAAAAGATTGACTGAAAGCCCAACAAATGTCAAAACCCCAGAATTTCGAAGGAAAACTAATTCACTCCATTATCTTACACTGACGAACACGTAAAGAGAGTTTGTTGTATCGAAGAAAGTTTATATCTTGGGTTGAAGAGAGCGTTCGATACCTATGCCCTCAAAGAATTGCGAGTGACTTGCGAAATTAGCGAACCTTGAATATCGATCTATATAGGTCTCTAAATAAGTATGAGAGAAAACCTTCTGTAAGTGGGAGTTCTCTTGAGAAGTAATACGAACCAATTAGTAGATGTCTATAATTACAGAAGTTAAGTATGATTATTACAAGAACCTTAATAATCCCTCTTACATACATTTCACTCCCCTACCCGCCTATTTATAAAAAATTGGTTTGGCTCCTGGGATTTGAATTTGACAGTTAATGGCCACACCATACAAAAATCATCCCTTAGATCGGCAAAAGAAAAGAAAGGTCATGTGAGAATTCAGAAAACAAACCGAAGAGAGGAAGATTCATACGAACCCATGCGGGTATGAATTTCCGTCCTTTTATCGTTAATAACCCTCCAGTATAGTATGCGTTGTATCAAATAATACTCTATTGGCCCAGAGTTGTGGTGATGCCCTTATGGTGAGTTTAGTGTAGACTCGTCCATAACAAACACAAAAGTAGCAGGAGAAACCAGATAAGCCTTGATTGTGAAGTAAAGGTTAGATAATATGTAGCAGTTGATAATGCTAGCTGTGTTAAGTGTGGTATGATACTATGTTAATTTGCCCTCTCTGGAAGATAATTTAACGAACTTCTAAATTTGAATCAACAACTTTCCAGTTTTATCGCTATACATGTTATTATATACTCTGATAAAGTGGTACTTAACTTGTTTTATTGAACATGTAATTAGGGATACAAGATCAATTCTGGAAAATAAAATGCACATTCCCCAACAGTAACTCAACCATCAGACTGTAGTAGCAAGTAACCTGATGTAGGATGTTGTACTTTCTTCCATATGATGAAACTTGCTATTAAGACTTTTATGTACTGAAAAATCTTTTTATTCAACTCAATCAATTCTTAAAAATCGTTCCAAAATGGTATGGAACATCTAAAAAAAACGAATGGAGTATTTGACAAATAAGGGCAATAGCAAGGGGTTTGTAGAAGAGATTGTAGGTAAGGTGTAAGGTTTGAAAAACAAACCTCTTATTGTTTGGGGGGATATTTGAGGGGTTTGAAAGTTGGGAGGGGTTTGTATAGATGCGGTGGAATTTAGGCGGGTATGGGMGTGTAAAATAAAATAGAAAAATAAAATAAAGTTAGGTAAAAGTTAGAAAATAAAAAGAAAAATAAAATATTGGGTCCCACCAACAAACCCTTAATAAAAGAATTGAACTATTGTTGGTGAGGGGTTTGTTATGGGAGGAGTTTGTGTGATGTTGATGGGGCAAAAGTTCAAACCTCTWAGAGGTTTGAACTATTGTGGATGTCCTAAGGGTTTGAACTGCACCTGCAATTAAGTAATTAAATGTAGTTCTATTCCAAAACTAGTAAGTAATTAATCTTTCCCTTATTCAACCAATGTAAGACACTTACATGTGGTGATACTTGAGAAGTCTTTTTTTTTTTTTTTTTTTTTTGTGTGAACTACATTATCAACTATCGACAACATTTCTTGATTCCCTCGCCCTAGATACTCCACTTAAAATTAAAGAACTGAGCAATGATTTATCAGAAGGTATTATATGCATCAGATGCACAATAAATTTATTGTGCATCAAGTATTTAGTGACTTTTTATATCAATATAGTGACCCCTTATATTAATATAGTGACCCATTTCACTTTACATCAATATAGTGATAAAAAATAAGGGTCACTATATTGATAAAAGGGGTTACTATATTAACCAAAAGAGTTACTATAATCTGTTGCACAATAAATTTATTGTGCATCCGATGTACCTAATACTTTGTCATGATTTATTTTGATT
>SNQN01000276.1:59382-75906 GCA_008642245.1 Bassia scoparia
ATAAACAATGTTTTTAACATGATGGTTGTCGCATGGTAAAAGTTGCATGCGACTACTATTGCTTTCAATTAGTTGCATTTAAATCGTGCATAATTATTACTCCATTATTCCTTTTTCAATCACCACAATAGCGGTACATTGTTCATGATAGAAATGAACAGGTTTTTTAAAATTATTATGTTTGTTACGGAGTACTTTTAAAACAAAACTATTCCCATAGCATCAAAACAACCATGCAATATCGTAATTTTTAGTACAAATCTTTTGTATCAAATTCAAAAGGATTTGGACATTTTGGAGTACAATAATTGAACCCTCGTTTACTCCTTGACTATACATATTTTTTAAATTATGAAAAGTCAAAGTAATTATCAAGTGATAAATAAAATGTTACTATACGAGAGTTTACGAAAAAGAAAAAAATAATAAAAATTGTCACGCATCGAACACTAAAAAATACTCCCTCCATTTTTTTAGATGTCCCACTTTCCTCTTGGGCCGTTTTCAAATAGATGTTCTAAACTAATTTAAAAATAATTTTTTTTACCTTTTACCTAGTTTATTTACTCTAACATTAATGAATTACTCATTTCTAAAGCCAACATTAATTATTTTAGCCAATCTATTCACCCAAAATTACTATTTCCCATAAAATTTCATTCATACATTTACTCTTTTACTTAACTTATTCAACTTTTTACCCAACTTACTCAACTATTTTTTTTAACTCAATCAACTCTTAAAAATCGTTCCAAAATGGTATGGAACATCTAAAAAAACGGAGGAGTAGTAACCCTCTGAAAATATTTCAATTTTTTCTTTACGTTTTATTTTTTGGTATTCCTTTTCTTTATGCAATGCTTGTTTTATTTCCCTTCTCATACTTTTTTACCCATTAATGTTACTTTTAATCTTTTACCTCTAAAATATCTCATATTAACCCTTACTTATTTTCTCATTATTTTCGATTTTTCATCTGAATTTATCTCGTTCACTCATTTTTTTTAATATATATGAAAAGATTTACTTTGATTTTAAAGCACACATCTCAAACAAATTAAAAAATAACACAACTTTCAAGTAATACCAACATATTTTATCCAAATCTTAATTTTCCTTAATTGACATATACTTTTACCAACGTAAAGAATAAATCGACACGACAGAAAGTATAAAATATTTGTGTACACGAACTTGCTTATTATACGAAGTACTTAGTCAATAGGTTTTGACAAAATCAAAGACTTGGATTCAGAGTACTTTCTAGTTTTTAATGTATTGACTATTGTGCTTGAGGAATCCTTCTTAGCTTCCCACAAAGGCAGGACGAGTTCATCGAGAAGATGATGTGCTTAAATATACTTGTATTATTGTACGGAGTAAGTATATACATGTAATTTGTATACATATAAAGTATATAATTATATAAAGACGGCCAATAATTGTTGCTGCTACTTCAAATTAAAAATTCTCAACAAATTCAAATAGGCTAAAATACTCCATATATACATTGGATCTGTTCTCTTCAACTTATTTTCAATGCTGATTATAATAATTGGGGTCTCAATTCAACCATTAGCTTAAGTTTTTGGTTGAGGGATAGGAATATAATGTATACACTATCAAGTACTTAGTGAATAAAATAATTTAAGATAACTAAGTTCAGATAAATACTGATAAATATAATTATTACTTTTAATTTTCCCCTCACGAAATAAGTTCAAATAAGTTTAGATAAGTCTGAATAAGAAAAAATAAGATAAGTTCAATACAAATAAATCGAAGTTCAAATAAGTACAAATAAGTTGAAAATAATGCGCCCATTATCCTTGTAGAATTCTGATGGGTCTTTTAATTAGTCTTTACTCACAAAACAAATATCGAATGTTTTTTTTATTACTCATTAGAGTATGTCCTTAAACATTAAAAAAAAGGTCTAGTAAATCATAACAAGATAAGATAGCACAAATAATCAACAATACACTATACAAGATACATGCATGTACAATTGTACTTCCTTCAAATTAATACAATAAGTCTAAACTCCACATGATTTAAATCCCACGGATGCGTACCGATAAAATTTTAAAATGTGTATTGCAACTTACCACAACAATGATTTAAATTTCTTGTAAAAAAAACAATGGTTTAAATGTTTTTATTCATTTTTAATTCAAATGAAGAAAATCGTAATAATTTAATGTTCATTTGAATTGAAATGAAAATGAACAATTTTTTTATACACGGTGGCATGTACGAGATACCATCGATTATATACTCCGTAGTCCGTACTTTGTATCTTATACGACTTGTTATATGTATATGCAGCCATTATTGTAGGTATACACTATAATAAATGAGAGAATATGATAGACTGATAGTAAACTAACAGTTACCACTATTTTATTTTGTCCTTAAAGTTGATTCTCGTGTGGCATTCTGGCATGAGGCATTGAGATCATGAGATGTAGGGTTACATATGTACGAACGAAGTCATGAACTAACAAGTAGGCAAGTATATATGTTGGCATGTTGCTTTCAAAGGCTCGAAGAGTCAAAGCCAACCTCTTTTGTTTGTGTATTTGAGTTTGTTTTTCCGGAACGTATTGGTAGTGGATATATCGAAGGTCACTTTTATTAAGAAAACTCGTTTTCTGTACTTACATGTATTAAATTAAGTAATCAATAAAATCCAGAAAATAACTTATAAATAATTATAACTTCTAAATTTGGGTCTAATTTTTAATAAGATCTTGTGCTCAAGTATTTTTTAACAGAACGTTATTGGCCAAAACAAAAAAAAAAAGAAATTAAAAAGGGTATAAACACATTGACAACTATAACATCTACATAATAATAGTCATAGAACGTACTGCAATCTCAAACAGTTTCTTACCTATCTATGAGTATTTAGTCCTTAAAGGGATCATAGTAAACCCTCCTCAATATCATAGTTATCAAATATTATCTTCTCACTAGGAAACTTGGAGTATATAACGAAACAAGATAAGACTAAATTCATACGATCTTAAGAAACTCAATAATCAATGCATTACGTACCAGGTTATAGAGGTGTAATAATGCGTAGTTAATCAATCAAAAAGACAAATTCCTAATAAAGATATTCAATTAATTAAACACTTATAAAAAGAAAGTTGAGATGAAAAGAAAAGTACATATGTCGACCTATTAATAATATATTGAGTACGTTTTATGTTCATAAAAAGTGTTACAAATGAAAAAAAACACCCATATTACCGTTATAAACTTTACCCTTAACCGTTATAATATTTAATTACTAATATGACAAATCAATTTTTCTCAACCTCTATAAATCTAATTTCCTCATTCTTAAAAATTTGTGTAAGTCGTCGAATATAACTGCAAACTCATAAAGAAACAGAATGAGGTAAAAATATATAGTCAGAGTAACCGCGTATTAAGCTCTATTATAGGCTTCAATTCAACTTCGTAACCATGACATGGTCCCCAAGTTTATAAGAGATTTTAAAAGTTCTATATGGAATGAGCCACATTAAATGTGTTGAAGGCCATTTATCCATAATAGCATATGAAAATAAGCAACTTCAAATTAGATTGTGATTAATCTTTCAAGCTATTATGATATATCATTTGTATCATTATTTAATTGTAAATATCATAAATATACCGAGTATATATGAATGATAATATTCAAGCTATTATCTATGAATTGTTTATTAGTTATTCTTTTAATTATGTTTATCCTGACAATAAATATTATAATTGTTACGTTTTATATTTAATTTTTGACTTACGTGCATTATTAATAAAATGTCCACAAAAAATATAAAAATAAAAAAGACACATTAATACTTGTCAAAATTAGCAATCAAACTCAGAAAGACAAATCAAGCACAAAACACTAGCTTACGTGAATCTTCTTTGTTTAGAAATAGAAGACCTGGACTAGAATTAAAAGTGGAATTGAAAAGTCCGGTATGACTGAACTGAGTTGGGGTACCGAAAGGTAAGATTGAACTGAATTGAAGTAGAAACATGGAAAGTAAGAAGTAGAATAGAACTAGGAAACTGAAGTGAAGCTAAAAATAGAAAAGTGATAACAATGAGAAGTAGGATGAATAATAATGAAAATACGAACTGTAGTTATCAAAAAGTTAAATAGAGAAATATTATGAACTGAAATCTGAAATAGGTAAAAGTAATACCTAACGAACACAAGAACATAATACATAACACAAACTTATTTAACATAAACCTGAATAGTCTAATGACCACCACAATGAACAAGACATAATACACCACTAACACTATATCTACCCAACAAATAGGGAAAATATCTTTAATAAAATCACAAGTTGATAACCGACTTTGCTAATGAGATAGAGAAAAGCTTGAAAATCTAACAAAGACTAATAAAAACAAGTAGAAACATACAAGAAAGATTATGTATGTTGTTCTGATAAAGATGGATATATAAAACAAAATTTAAATAGTGGGTACAAAATTTTTAGCCAAATATTATACGACGCAATTTTCAATTGTGGGGAAATCGTCATCACTCACTTAACTCATATCATGCAGCAAAATTAGCCGTTGTTTAAGCACCTATTTAATTTGAAAATTATGTCCACTACTTATTACTTATTAGGCCCTTTAACTTTGGATTTGTTTTCCAAATTCTTTTTTGTTAATTTAGTGCAAGTTTTTTCAAGCAAAATGGAGTCTTTATGAACTAATGAAAACTAAAATAGCAAAAAAAAAAAAAACTAACTAAAATAGCTAATTTAATACACCCACACGGCCACACCCTGTTCTGTTCTCGTCAACTTATTTAGACAAGTTTCGGTAAGAATAAGTTCCTTTTAGTAAAAATAAGTTCAATCCTTAAGAAATTTATTAAATTTGAGTAAAAATAAGTTCAATTAAGTAGAAATAAGTTCAGTTAAATAAAATTTAGTTGAGAAAAACAAAACCTCAATCTGTTTGTCAAATATAATTAATTCGCTTAATTGATCATTTTTTCGTTCATATTTAATTAATGCAGATATTTAAGGTTTCAATCATCCAATTTTCAAAGTTCATTTTTGGGCCTGACTAATTCYGTTGCGAGCTTAAGTGAGCTTCAAACGAAAGATCTCTCAACATGTGCTTAAATTAGTTTGGTTTTGTTAGTTAAATACACATTAGCTCATCAGCATGCGTTTACTAATTTCAATTTAGTTCAACTTCTAACTAGCTTAAAAACTATTGGTATATATATATATATATATGAAATGATTGTTGCAAAGTACAAACTACAACCTAATTAAATGATTAACACATACACCAGTAAGGCAGTAATGTTGGGCTTTTAAATGGTATTCCATACATATTATTCATTAACAGAAAGCCATGTTCAATCATTAAGCTTTATTCTAATCACACCAGTACATCAAGCAAATATCATTATGGTAATTTAAAAATTCTTGATTCAATTCAAATTTAAACAACAATTAATATGGACATCCTGTTTGCAGATAATACTGCAAGATCCAGTCATAAGATCATGATCATTCATGCACTTTGTGTCCCACTAATCAATGTAATGTTTATGTTGTAATATTAGTTGTGGTTTAATTAGGCTTTGCACATGTGTGCTGCTGCAAAATGCACATGTTTGCATTCTTATTAGGCTATTCTCATCCTCACATCTGGCTAATTAACCCTAATCTTAAAAATCAACACATATATAATGTTAAGTACTTAACTAATCATAGTATCAACACATACATAATATGAGCCCCTCACTCCATTTTTGAGTGTCACAATTACGATTTTTCACATGCAAGTTTGAAAATCGGTAATTATATCAGCAAATGTCAATACATTTAGGCCTTGTTTTCGTCAACTGCATTTTGTTGAACCGAACTTATTTTTACTGAACTGAACTTATTGGTACTGAAGTAAACTTATTTTTACCGAAATCTTAACAAATTTCTTAAGAATTGAACTTATTTTTACTGAACTGGACTGATTGCTACTGAACTAAACTTTTTTTTTTTTTTTTTTTACTGAAACTGACTGTTACTCTCTAGTCTCTACTAATGACATCTATATCTATCTTTGGCAGGTTGACAGATAGTCAACTACTTATACCGCGAGTTTCACCAAACATACCCTTTGTAAGATCGTTACGTGTTCTCAGTTGGTGTGATCAAAGGCCCACAAGATTAAACAAGGTAGGGCCATGTCATGATATGTATAGTATTAGACAAAATAATCTACATGATTGAGTCAAAATTAGTTGCATATAATCARACTACATATCACAAAAGCAGGCCATTGGTCATATCACTCATATGACTCATATCTCATAGGTTTTCAAATCATCGGCTAAGCTTTAAGTGGCTAAGAAGTATGTTGAAATTTTGTAATGTTGTTAGAAGATCCTTTTCACTCTTTGTATCTTTGACTCTTATCATTTTTGCCACATACTTTATTATAGGTGCCTATAATAAAGAATGTCGTATTATATTTGTGAATATGAAAATCCAAATCACAATATAAATTTACAAATTACAGTTGAATTGAGTATTGGTTAAGAGTCTTCAAGTTCGTTATTAAGGTTTCGAAATCGAGGTTTCGAGAACGGAAAAGATAAAAAGTAATTGGGAAGATGTTGATTATGCATGTGTATCGCCTATTGAGATATCTATATGAACTGTTCGCGGATATTGAATCATTTAGTAAAATACGGGTTGGAACTCTAACATAGCAGAACCAAAAATCAGAATCTAAATTAATTATATTAATATCACTTGTTATCATCATCATTAATATAGAAACTGTGAGAATAAGTCGTTTCCCTAGAAAAACAAACAACAAATTAAGATTAGTCTCAACCGTTAAGTATTATATTCGACTGATCGAAATATCTACTTACAATTCCCAAATACGAACACGTCTAATACATATGTAATAATTTAGCAACAAAAAAAACATTATTGTAATAATAAAGTCTAAAAATAATATTAAATGTATTTCATTAGGCTTTTGTAACATCATCAACTCAACAAGATAAGGTTTTGGAAAAAAATCTACTAAAAATAACATGCAAATGTTTGTAAAATGCTAACGTTGTCCTCTCTAATAAAAGATCAGTCAACATTCAATACTAAAAAGTATTGAAAAATAAAAACTTCTAAATTGTAGACTTGTAGTGATTAAATAATATCAATAAAAAATAGTAACACTTGTATTATTTAATTTATTTTGTTGATGATAGTATATTGTATTGTATTATTAATTTTACAGATTAGTGGAATTTTGACGGATCCATAAATAATGGTACTTTTAAAATTAAACCGGTGTTCTTTTCGCTAACAAAACAATTTCAACTAATTTTTTTTAATAAAGCACTTATAATTTTTTTAAAAAAATTGTCAGTAGTGGAGTCATGTAACCCCATTAAATTTATCGTATGTTGCTTCTAAAAGATTAAATTGTTTGGCTCTTTCACATATATTTCATGAAGTTAATGTCCATTTACATAATTTTATCCAAAATTGTCTGTTTCATTAGCAAAATGTTACATTTCAAAAGTTTGGATTGTTAATTTAGTTTTTTGTATTTTCCGCAAGGGAAACCCAACCCCTAATTACTATGCATTAAAGTTTAAATTTTTAAATAAGTACTATTTTTTTCATTTAAAAACTTTTTACATCACCGCTGCGATTTATCGACAATAACTTGAGAACATCTTATGATGAGTTTTGTTATAAATACCATGAAAACATAAAAATATTAAGTAAATCGTCTAATACAAAACAAACAGCCAGGGACTCGAGTCACACACGAAACCACCAAACACCAAAATTGGAACTCACAAGCATGTGTGCAGACTTATGCACTATGACAAATATGGACTAGAGATTAATAGGAACTAACCTAAATTATAATTTTTTTGGAAATAGTTAAGCTAAGTAAATTACTAATTTTGAATAAACAAAAACCTAAGTCCAAGAAGCCATCAATCATCATTATGTGTTCATATCTCTAAACACAGAATAAAATCTTGCATAATATGATAACCATGGTCCTAACTACTCATTAACCATTGCTTAAGTGCTAACATACAATTGAAGATGCTTATTATGGGAGTTAAATTTAAAAGGCATATTCACATAGTGGTGATGACTAAGGATCTATATATAATGCAAATGACTATCTCACCACAGTATATATATTTTATGTCCAAAAATAAATAAAGCATACAATGATTCTACTAAATCAAAAGATCTAAGTTTCTTTAAAAAATATACAGCAATAATATTCTTGTCTTAAAATCAAGGGAAAGAATTTCTTTCACACCAACACGTACGTGTGAATGCTTTTTTCAAATTAATTATATACGTACTTGTTACGAACATTTAACCATTATTTTATTGGTACTATTCGAGGAAGTTATCCATCAACTTCAGCTCAGTAAGTAGACTATCTCTCGTAGTTGCATGATACTTCATATCAATTATTGTGCAACGTTTTTCTCAATTTGAAAATTTTCATTTCCGAAATTTGATCCAAAATCTCGTATAAGTAGGTTGAGACTTTTAACAACTCAAACAAAAACTTTAATTATTTAATTATGTGCCCTTATAAGTTATAACACACCTTGTAACGGTTCCCCTATAACATTAACTAATGAGAATTTGTTTTGGATGTTTGGACTTTATAGTCCATTCACTTTACTCATCTTCATTCTCAAACCATGAAAGTGGGGTAAGTGACAAAACACAAGTCGTTTTTATTTATATTTTATATTATATACGAGTACTTGGTATATACTTTCAATTCATGTGATATTAATGATTGGTTTTTTTGCTTGATGGTGATAACATAACATGTGTTGACATTTTGTTGTGATCTAACTTAAAATTGACTTTGGACATAATATATTGATCATATGGTGTCATACTCACACATTGGGATTATCACCATGCGCGGAGATTTCTTTTTCTATAATCCTTTTCGTTTTCTTTCAAATAAATTCGCCACGAGTTTGTAGATTGTAATGACCTCTTAATAAAAGGGACAACGAGTAAAGTGATACTTAAAATAATCTTACTGTGTGGTATGAAATAATGTGATTTGGAGTTTTGAGTACTTAATTTGATTCGAACACTTTTCAGTTTACATACATGTTTGTATCGTATGGTTTTTTATGTATTGCAATTTATAATCAATGTTAGTAAAATGCAATTCAACATAAATTGATTTAAGTTGTACTTTCAAATGAATCATTAAGAGCTTGTTGTTTAATCACAATAATTCGAAAGATTGCTAATGTGAAAATATTATCAATGCGACAAYTTTTTGAAAAAAGAAAATGGTAAGGTAAATGACGTTGTTAGGTCAATCCATCTTCGATTAATTTTATGTAGTTGATAATCTACTATTAGCTTGTTGAAAATTCATTTTGTTTACATTTATCTTTTGACTACATTACTTAAGCTAACTATTTACAAATATGACTGTTAAATACAACCTTATTTTACTTCTACGTAACTCAATGAGATACCCATACCCATATGATACCCCTAGCACTTCTCATTATTTTCCACCAATTGATTTAAATCAACCTTATTTGGTTACCATCAAAACTAAAGTAAGATTACGTTCAACAATCCGCTAATTGTATGAATAGATTTTGATTTATTTAAATCTTAAAGTGGTTATGGTAGCCATTGCCAATTTTTCATTCAAGTACTCTTAAGATCAAATCCCAATAGCCCAAATGTCCCTTAGCCCATAATTAGCGGGCTGATAACCCAAAAGTAATAGAAAAGTTAGGCCCATAAAAGCCCAACTCAAAAGTTTAGTCTCTCGCGCAAGAAATAAAGAATGAGTTCATTATTAGGGGACATAGGGGTGAGCGGGACCGGGTGCCCGGTATTTTTTAGGGACCCGGATCCGAAACCGACTGGGTCCCAAAATCTGGAACCGAAACCAGTTGAATCGGTTCCTAAAACTTAGGAATCGGTTTTGAAATCGTCGGGACCGGTTCCGGTACTGGGTACCCAATTTATATAATTTGTTTTTGTAAATTAATTTTGAGCTTGTAAAAAATTATCTTTAATAATCCCTTCAACTTGAAACAAACTTGCAGCAATTTGTCGGTGATAAAATCGACAAAGAAGGAAATGATCTTTAAGCTTGTAAAAAATAATCTTTAGGCCATGAATTATTCTCTTTGCATCCTTTAGTGTATGAATAGTTCAACAAAGAAGGAAACAGATTTTAATGTAAAGAAAAAAAAGTAAAATTACCTTATTTAACAATTCCAAACATTGGGTACCCGGTACCAGAACCGGAACCAACTGGGTACCCAGAACCGGTACCGGTTCCACTAGGCACCCATTGGGCACTGGGTTCCAAATATTATTATCCGGAACCGGAACCAGTTATGTCCGGGTCCCATTTTTTAGACACAGAACCGGACCCAGTTACACTGGTTCTGGTTCCGGTACCAGGTACCCGGATTTTCTGCTCACCCCTATTCATTATTACAAAAATATTTATAATTTATTTGTTCAAATTAGTTAAATATGATCATGAGACTTAATTATAATTTATTTGATATCATAATTAATGAAATTATTGTGAATTAGTGGTTAAAATTTAACATTTCATCTCAAAGGTCGTTCAAGTTTTTTTGTTTGCAAAATTTTAAAGTCGAACATTAGGCTTGTCAATGGGGCGGGACGAATGTTGGCTATCCCATCCCCATGATGGGTCAAAAAAATTTCCCTCATCTCCGCACCACCAAATAAAAGTAAAAGACCATCCCGCCCCATCCCTGCCCGGATATCTACTTCCACCTAATCCCCACTCAAAGTTGACATAAAATCACTTATGTATGCTTTTTTAATATTTTTAAAAAATATAATCCAAATAAAAATTTAATTAAAAAAGTTAAAATTTATAAATCGTTGTTGATTATAAAATAAATTTTAGTATTAGCATTACATATCGTTTAAAATTTATATTTTTATAAAGGATATGAGGCGTGACAGGGGTAACATAAAATTCACTCCCGTCCCATCACTAATGGCGGGTATGATTTTCATTCTCATTCTCGCCCCACTACGGCACTACCCGTCAAAGTAAGACTCATCCCCGCCCCACCCACCCCGTGGACAAGCCTACCGAACATACACATGGACACATGACATATTACAAAGCTAATTATATGGATCATGTTCAATTGATTTAAAATTTTAAATCTTAAAATGGTTATGGTTGCCATTAACAAATATAAGTACTGTTTAAGACGCAAGGCCCAAATGTCCCATAAGCCCGTAATCAGCGGGCTAGAACCCAAATATCATTAAAAGTTAGGCCCATAAAAGCCCAACTAAAAAGTTTAGTCTCTCGCGCAAGAAACCTTCATGAGTTCATTATTACAAAAATATTTTCATCGCCATTATTTTTCACATTTTCGCAAAACCTCCTGAATTTCTTCACACACACTCTCTCTCTCATACTCTCGGATCTAATTCAAGGTATGCTCACTCAATCAATCAATTTTGATTTTACGCAGTTTTCTACTTTGTATCAGAATTTGATCGCAATTTCATCGTCTCATTCAATCACTTACCATTGTCGAAACTGTAATTTAAGAAGTTTTCTAGGTTTTTTTTTTGGTATCATTTTGATTGAAGTATTTTGTTGCTCGATTAATGATTATTGAAGCTGTTTGTTATTCGATTAATGATTAATGAATTCGGAAATGTGCTTACTTATCACTGTTTGAGTTGCAATTCGTAAATTTCTTTAATTTGAGTTACATTAGCATTTTTATCTTTGATCTGTATGTTTGAGTTTAGCGCATTTCAATGGAATTATTATTTGCTTGAATAGTTGAATTCATCATCATAGAGAAAAGTTTGATGCGGTGGCAAACTTTGATGTAATTGTACAGTTTATGAGTATAACTTTAGGTTAGAGTGTTAGGAGATTAATGTTTAATTTGTTGCATATTGAATATAGTCATTGATCATTCATGTTTGCGATGCCAGCTTATGTTATTCTAGGATTGAATCATGCTCTCTCTTGTAGCTAAAGCGCAAAGCTTATTGTTAGTACTCTCTGACGTTTTCACAAATTATCAGTATAACAATATGAAGTAGACACTATGCGTCTTGAATCAAACTGCTCGTTTTTGACTGTAATGCTGTATTTGATGATTGCAAATACCCCTTCGTCAGCCTCCCACCTTGACGTAGGCTGTCGTGGTTAGTGCTTCTTACTTCATCTTTTCTTCCTCGCGCTTGTATTGCGATTGCCAAGTTTTTCTTACTTACCAAGTAACTCTTTCGTCCAGGTTTGATGGAGTTTCAAAAGTGCCATACAGATGTGAAGCCTGACAAAGGAACTACAACTCTGCCTTTTGTCACACGGTTCATAGTTGCTGGCTATTCCGTCCAGCATGGGATATATTGTATGTTTTTACTTGAATTTTTCTGATTGCACACCTGACTTTTTTACTGACTGAAATTCTTCTTGGTTTTTTCATGGGGTTTACCTTATTATATAATGCAATGTGAGGGACATATAGATAATGTGGGATGACTGTTTTCTAACAAATAAAACCCAATAATAGTACGAGCCTTTTGCATTATATTGGACTTCGTCCAGTTCCTATGGAATTCCAATGATTGACAACATCCAGCATCCAGTTCATTGGATTGCACATGAAATTAACTGGAAGTTCCTACCTGGCCTTGTGTCAATATTCTATATATTTTTAATTTCAAGTGTTATATCTCCACACATCTCTTTCATCTTTTATTTTATATCAAAGAGACGTTACTGCTTTTTAGTCAATTGTTGACGTAGATGACTCACTCTACCCTATAGTCAGTCTTTATCTGTATGTAGTATCTTAATTTGTTGCGATGTGGATTCCTTGAAAAGTTAGACAGAAACATTGTTGCAAAATGGTAGAGTAAGTAGACGACTAAGTAAATAGCTGTATAGGAAAAAAAGTAAATGTTATCACGTTTTACAAACTAATATTTGTACGTAAACTATTATCAGAAATAGCCTGCTTCAAACCATATCCATTAGATTAGGTTGTCTGACACTCCGTAATCAAGGGCGTTACTGTATACAGGAGGATGACCAGCCCTATACATAGAAAAAACTAGTTAAACTGTGTGTGTCTCGCAACAAAATAACTTGAGGAGTCCCTTCTCTGGTTGGCCTTCTAAATCCATGATGCAGGATACTTGACTCAAATGATTATTCTAAAATCTTTATAGGAACGTGCAAATTCATAGACTGATCCATTCCTCACTGAATAATTTCCCCTTTTGATGACTCTTGAAAGCCAATCATAAAGTTCATTTTGACATTATTATAGCCGAATTCGCCATTGGGATAGGACTACATTTTAGTATTTGACTAGGTTTCAGCAGGATTGTCCATCTCAGATTTCACATCGTCAAACTGGTGATGCTTTTTGAAATCTTCTTTTTTGGCATATAAAATGGATATTTAGGTCATAGATGGTGACAATGATTTTAGATTTTGATGCATGCTTGGGAGATACTTGTGCTTTGTTTAAATATTAGCCTCCTTTACCTCTATGTGGGAATTTGAGCATGTGTAGTAACTAAATGTGACTAAAGTGGGGTGGTGCCTTTTGAATATTTGTGGATTTTTCAATCAATGAATCAAAGCCTTTAGTCCCATAATTGGGGTCAGATTTTTGTCCTTGTAAATTTTCAAGACCGAAAGTAGGTTGAAATCGAACCCTTCTTCTTGACGGTCTATCACTCGTATTCTATGTTACTAGGATATGCCTATATTCTTGCCGCACCAACATTACATTTCATGGATATGGACACATTACCTCAATTTGACGGTCAGTGTACGCTTGGACATATCTGCCTAGAAAAGTGAAATACAGGAAATAATATATGAGTAATGCACTATCAAAGTAGAACTAAATTTTCMATTAGTTTATGGTCAGCTTGATTTTTTAGTCTTGGATTTGAAGATTTTGAATATGGTATTAGAGTTCAAGGCCTAAAATGAAAGAGGGAAATGAAGAAAAGAATTAGAGAAGGTGAATGGAGAGAACGGGAAAGGTGAAACAAGCAACTTCTGAAGGGTGAAAAGTCGTGAAAGAATATTATCAATATATTAGAGTAGATAATTTATTTTGAAAAATTCACAATGATATATCTCAGTAGCCAGTCCAAAACTCACATAGAGTTTCCGTGTTGCAATTTTTTTGTCTTTGATGTGTCAGACACTTGGAGGGATGTGTTTCCAAGTCCTAGTGGCATAACTTTTACTGCATAGCTGAAAAAAATTGGAGCATGCTTTTCATTCTGTTCTCTTAAAGCTGAACACAGGTTCTTGGATTCTTTAACACCGTATAGGTTCGTATATCCAGCCGAAACGTTGAGTATTACAATAAGGCTAATAGCTTAAGCTCACCTGATTGGTTTGTTTCCTACTAAAACTTTGTCATGTTTAATATGTTTGGTAGGCTTAATGTATAAACTTTAGACCCATTTTTGCATGGGATTTCTGAAAGATCTAGAATAGTTTGGATTTTTGAAAGATCTAGAATAGTTTAGTGGTTGAAGCTGTAAAGGTCAAGTGCTCAACCTTCCCTTTTAAAGGNTAGTTTAGTGGTTGAAGCTGTAAAGGTCAAGTGCTCAACCTTCCCTTTTAAAGGTGATGAGGGGTTTTCCCTTTTGCTATCTTTAGTCATTTACTCCTTCCCTTTTAAAGGTGATGAGGTTTTCCCTTTTGCTATCTCTAGTCATTTACTTTGCTTCGTGATCTAGATATGTGTTAGACTATCCAGGAACATATTGTCAAGTTGGATTATTTATAAGTTTATCGAATGGCTCAACATTTAAAATATTACTTCTAGCAAAACTGAGATGAAAGGTGTGCTAATTAATCAATTATCTAGACTCTTGTTCTCAAAATCATGCATTTTCATTCCTGGTTTCGTTGATTTATAGTGTTCTATTTTGCATGTTATATACCAAAGAAGTAGGGCTGTACTTTTCTGTTCAAAGCTTTCTTAAGTTTGTGCTTGAAAATTTGGAACAAATATTTTTACAGTATTCCCCCTTGCATCCTGAATACTAATGCCGTGTGATAATTTTTGCAGCATCTCAATCGGTGAAGAAAATTATTGAAATCAATCCTTATATGCTTGGCACCATGGCTGGTGGAGCTGCTGACTGCCAGTTTTGGCATCGTAACTTGGGCATCAAGGTAATTATTAACTATCCTTTTGCTGCTAAATGATGTATTTTGAMTCTCTAAGAAGCTAAAATTTCTTGATTTTGACACAAATCAAACATTTTTACACCTTGTTTCAACTTACAAATATTGAATGCTGCTGCATATGTTGCAAGGAAAAACTATCTGGACAAGTACAATGTTTGAACTTTTGAAGTGAATATTATCTAGTTTCCTTCTTTACTGATTTTATTTTTGTGGGATGTTTTTCTTCACAAGGAGAATTTTATTCTTTAGGATTAATTTTTTTGAATCTTGTCACCTCTAGACCTGTCTGGAATAGGATTCATTTTTGCAGTGTYGGTGCTTTCTTTTGTTGATGCACAAGAGAATAATAAATTTGATATATTTCTGATGAAGAACATTARGGTGCTTGTTTCCAAAGTTGGCCTGATGCTCTTGGTTTTGAAAAAGGACAGAGCGGAGGGGTTGGGGATTCATACTCCCCTTCCTCTATCCAGCCACTTGAATTAAGTTGCTCAAAYCAATTAATTTTTGAATATGWATGCCTATTGGATTCCATGCTGTGGGAAGCTTAGTGGATTTTTGCTTTCTAGTTATCCTAGTTATAAAATTCAGAGGAGACTGGAGAAACAACAATAAATTTAATGTTTAAGTAACTAATTCAATATAACAAGACTTGATTATTGCAGTATCTGGAGTTGGTAGCCTAGAAGTGAAAAGGTCTTATGTTTCAATTGCTTAAGTCAAGCATTTGCCATACAATATACTATGTAAGGGCATTGGTGCTCTTATGGATCCATGACAAGGAGTTTTAATTATTTATAAAGATTTTTTTTTTCTGCAACATTAATTGAGTCAATGCACCTAGGTGGATGTTATAATTCTGGTTTTTTATTAGGATGCTGTATTAATTGTTAGGCACCTGCGCTTCCCTGTAATAACAGTGTTTCTATGATGTCTCAGTGCCGGTTACATGAACTTGCAAACAAGCGAAGGATCTCTGTTACTGGAGCTTCGAAATTATTGGCAAACATTCTGTACAACTACAGGGGAATGGGTCTCTCTGTTGGCACTATGATTGCTGGATGGGATGAAACGGTAATAGAATGTTGCTTTGGCTCTTTTGCCTGTAATGTTTGTCAATTTATCACTATAACTATGTGGTTCTATTGGTTTATAGGGTCCCGGTCTGTATTATGTGGACAGTGAGGGTGGAAGGCTCAAAGGAATGCGGTTCTCTGTTGG
>SNQN01000276.1:83935-124450 GCA_008642245.1 Bassia scoparia
TTTGAATAAACGATTTATCAAATATTAGGCGTTGAGCTTGAATAATCCTATGGCTAGTCAGAATGGAGGAATATGCGTAGAAAAATAATGTGAAATAATTATTATGACACGTTCAAATGAAAAAAATCGGATCATCAAGAACGCTATACAGAAGGAGAGCTATACATTAAAATGAAAAAACAAATGAGAGAAACATGACAAAATCCACCTCCCAAGTCCATCTTTCTCAAGTTTCGTTTAGCTTCAAGCATAAATTAATGATTGAGAACAAGATATAATCACATAGTCGTAGTTAGTGGCTTTATAGTTAGCTTAAATCCATATAAAATATATTCTACCATTTATATCGAGTTTTATTTTATTTATATATCTGACATATAGTACAATTGAACATATTCATGTTTAAACRYGATCATTGATACTGATTGATTGTGAGTGCATAGTGCAGTGGTGATTGAGACTACATTTGYTAGAGAGAACTCAATAACAATTGGGAGGAGACTGAAACCTAACCACTCAGAAGACCAAAACATCCGAGTCATGAAATAGGATTAGCTCAAATGGTAAACCGGGTTAATAAAAAAAAAAAAAAAAACAATGACAAACTTGTGAAATTGAAATGGAAACGACTACAAGAAACAAGGGAAGTACAAGTACTACTAACTTAACTCGAACATGCAAGGAGGGTCCATGATTTAGCAGTTTATGCAACTATGCAAGACCTTAATTGGCCCTCATTGGTTCTATCTTCTATGACTTTTATCTATGTTAGAAAAGTCATGTTATCCATCCAAAAAATGACACGTACTCTCATTAAACTAAATTGAACAGAACTAAATTATTTATGAAATTTGAAAATTAGAAACTGAACTGCACTGAAGTAAACAGATGTTCATTGATACAAGTATACAACTTTTTCCTTTGCCCACCTATATGTTGGCTTTGTGCAGATGTTTGATAGTATAGGACGAAGGGGAGATGGTCATTAAGTGTCCTTAATTGAATAGGTTGTGTGGACGTTTTTACTTAAGATAGTTGGCCAATGTACTAATCAAAAACAATTTTATTTCGATGGCAATGTACTTATAAAACTAGAGCAATTAAAACAACTATAAATGAATTTTATACTCCGTAGTAGAATAGACAACTATAAATTCATAACAATTTTATTAGTCTCAGGATCGAACCTTGATAATGAAAAAAATTATAATAGTTAGAATGGATTCTACCCATTGAGTCATCAATACAAATTTTCCACAAGAGATTAGTTCACTCGCCGAATGTAGTGGGAACTGAAAACTTCTTATGTAATTGCTTTTATTTAAGGAGAGTAGCCAATGATTGATTTGTATGTGTGTTTTTTAGCCATTTCTCAAATAATCAAACATTTATTGTTGAACATTGGTATTCAATTCGATGTAATGAAGATGTAACAAGATTTTATTTAATTCATGCAATAGTTTACTCCGAGAAGATGTAAGTTCATTTTCAGCTCCATTCATTTTCATTCTACAACTAAGAAAGTTAGTCCATTAAATAATAGTCCTTATTGCATTTAATGGTATTGCTTGAGTCATTTCTACATCACAATAAGATGTCATTTCTTATTGCGGTCTTTTCTTATATTATACACCCAACTTTTGCGCATTTCTACTAAATATCACCTACTTAGTTTTTTTTCTACTCATAAACTGAGTTTTGATATCATTCCACAAGGTATGCATTGTTAGTTAAATTTAACCAACCAAAAGGTTAATATATAAATTTTTTTAAAAAAAGAGATAAAAATTTAAAGAAAAAAACAACAACTCCCCTTCCCACCCACCCATGCCACCGAACCTCCAATCACCCCCAACACCACAGCCTGACCACCACTACCGGCCCACAACCACACCCTCCCTCGCCAAGCACCCGGCATCGTGACACCACACCTCGCCAACCCTTCGAAGCAACACCTTTCGAACAACACCCACACCACAACCCATTAACCAAACACCCAGCACCCAGCCATCGCCCCCCGCCACCACCTCACCACACCTCGCCACACGTTCGCAACCACACCAACCACCAGCCATCGCCGCCCAATACTGCATCGTGACCACCATCAATTTCAACAAAAAAATTGCAAAAAAAAAAAAAAATTGAATTCGAAATTGATTCAATGATTATTTCGAAAATTGTATTCAAATTTGATTTGCTGGGGTTTTGATTTCGAAAATTAATTTGGGATTTTGGTTCGAAATTGATTTTGGTTTGGCTGTTGGTGTTCGGATCGAATTGGGGAGGGTGAGAGTTTTAAAGTGGTACGGGTGGTGTCGCGACTTGCGGGAGGGGGGGGCCGAGTTCGAGGGTGATTGGTGCGCATGGTGGAGGTGGTGCGATGGGGGGTGGTGCGACGAGTGGTGGCGTGGAAGAGTGAGTTCAGTGGGTAGTGAGGGTGGTGGGCTGGTCGGGTGATTGGTGGTTTGGGAGTGGGGTGGGTGGTGGGTGGTGGAGGAGGGGGGTTTGTTTTTTTTGTTGAGTTTTTTTTTTCTTTTAAAAATTAAATGATCTAACCATGGTTAAACAAAATATATAATATTTGTTTATGTTATGGAAGAGTGTTTGAACCTCAGGTTTACGATGTAGAAAAAAAATTAGATAGGTGTATATTGTAGAAATCGCAAAGTTGGAGTTATATTATAGAAAACCCTTTCTTCTTTGATACTTGTACAATCATTTTACATGGGGGAAAAAAACCAAAGCAAAAGTAATTGAGTGTATCGTACAGTGTTTTGGTGATTTGCTAGAGCTTGAACAAAGCAAAATATACGAGGACCTAAAAGACTACCCTTATCGTTATAAGATTTTTACATTTTTCTTTTAATTGTCGTAAAAAATTGTTGTGATTTCTTTTATTGTTGCAAAATATTGCTACATTTTCTGAAACTTGAATCTTGTTTTAGTTTTAAAATACAAGGTTCAGTTTTGACTTTCACAAGATCGAGGATATAATAATACTTTATAATTACACTACCATATCAATCATTTTTTGATAGTATATTACTTTCAATATTCCCAAACAACACATTCCCAATACGAGAAATTAAATCATATATTACGTCTTATATTAACGAATCAAAGGTTACAAACAAACTAATTATGACAATATGGCCTTCATCACAACCATCAAACAAACACACTCAACATTCTACCATCCATGTAGTCAATTGGAACAATCACACTTAGCTTATACAATTAGTCCAATTCACACATTTTTAGAAATTTATAAACACCAAATTAAAACCTTTGCTTTCCTTCTACTCTCTTCTTCCTTGATCACCATTTAATCCCAACTCTTAATATTTTTTCTTGGCGGAAGTGGCCCCCACACACAACCCCATCAAATCACAAATCTCAACATTTATACCCCTACCCACCTTTCACACGTCCTCCGCCCTCTCACAACTTTCTCTCTCTCTACCCCTAAAATACCTACATCCAACTTTGCTAGTCTCGTCGTTCCATGATGTACAACCACCCTCCATAATTCTCACAACAACGAACAATGAGTCCTTGGTTACCTTCTCGATTGCGGTGCTAGTTCGTCTTGTTGTTTGGTGATGATGATCATCCCTAGTAACGTGCGTTCCCTCTCGCCCGACGGCCTGGCCTTGCTTTCGCTCAAGTCGGCCGTGACCACTCTGCATCCTCGTCCGCAGTCTTTGCGACTGGGCAGGATGACCCCGATCCGTGCGGGTGGACCGGGGTCTCCTGCGACGGAAATTCCTCCACTACGCCCAACCCGGGGTAGTGGGAATTTCAGTCGCAGGTAAAAATCTCAGGGGTACATACCCTCGGAGCTCGGCTCGCTTACATCCTGCGCCGTCTGAACCTACACGCGGATAGTTCTTCGGTTCGATACCGGACCAGATATTCAACGCCACTCGCTGCACGACTATATTTCTCGTATGGTAACAACCTCTCTGGTCACTTCCTACATCGCTGTGCTCACCTCCGAAGATACAGAATGTGGATGTCTCGGAAATGCGCTCTCACGCGCTCTCGCGCTCTCAACACGCCGCTTCGCGCTCGCACGCCCTCCTCCACACGCCTCTCCCATGCGCCGCGCACACGCCCACACCCCCTCTCTCCGCGCGCCACCTCCCCGGACGTCCGACCCCACCTCTCCCCGCCCCCCTGCCCCTCTTCGCGCTCCAACTTATCTCAACTTATGATCTTCGCCAACCAGTTGATGGAAAAGATTCCATCACGAGCTCGCTGAGGACTTGGCACGTCAGCTTCCCGTTGCTTGAACCTTTCGTTCAACCATCTGTCCGGAAAGATCCCCAAGTCTCTCGGGGATCTTCCCATGACGGTGAGCTTTGACCTGAGGGCGAACAATCTGTCTGGTGAAATTCCCCAGACAGGCTCGTTCGCCAACCAAGGGCCCACCGCCTTTTTAGGGAACCCGCTTTTATGTGGGTTCCCTCTACAAAAGGATTGCTCTGTAACATCGCCCAATCCTAGTTCTCCCCCATCTGGGGAGAACAACAGGGGAGCCAGCCCCGGGCACAAGGGACTCAGCCCGGGGCTGATCCTCCTCATTTCGGCAGCAGACGCTGTGGTTGTCGCATTCGTCGGGCTCATACTAATCTACTTCTACTGGAAGAAYAAGGATCACTCCACTGGCTGCAGCTGCACCGGCACAATCAAACTAGGCAGGCACCTCAAAAAGGGCCATAAATCAAGCCCCTGCGGGTGCTTTGGTGGGTCTGCAGGCAACGACATCGAGACCGAGACCGACAAGGGCAGCTCGGAAGGCGGCGAAGGAGGAGCAGGAGAAGGGGAAGGAGAACTAGTCGCAATCGACAAGATGTGTATAAGAGACAGCTGCGGGTGCTTTGGTGGGTCTGCAGGCAACGACATCGAGACCGAGACCGACAAGGGCAGCTCGGAAGGCGGCGAAGGAGGAGCAGGAGAAGGGGAAGGAGAACTAGTCGCAATCGACAAGGGGTTCACATTCGAGCTGGACGAACTCCTAAGAGCATCAGCTTATGTCCTGGGCAAAAGCGGGCTAGGAATAGTTTACAAGGTTGTGCTTGGAAATGGCATACCAGTTGCTGTGAGAAGGTTAGGAGAAGGAGGTGATCAGCAAAGATACAAAGAGTTTGTTGCTGAAATTCAGGCAATTGGGAAAGTTAAACACCCAAATGTGGTTAAGTTAAGGGCTTATTACTGGGCTCCTGATGAAAAACTGCTCATTTCTGACTTCATTTCTAATGGCAATCTTGGCAATGCACTTCGAGGTCAGTCCATCTCTTTCTCTGTTTTTTTCTTCTTCTTAATCTTGGGAACTTGTTTTGTGTATCTCACTGTTAGATTATAGCATTATTCATCATAATATATGATTAAAATATGTTTTAGAGTAACATGTTTGAGATGGGTCATTAAGAGGTGCTATTAAATATATGCTCTTTCTGTCACACTCTTAGTTTGTACCACTCTTAGAATGTCTGATCCAAAATACTGTTTTAACTTTTAAGCACAAAATCTAGAAACACAATTTTTTTTAGACCAAGTAATTAAAAAGTACCGTGTACTTTTTAAGTGACTCACTCGAATATCCAAATGATCATTATGGAACTGATGAGGTATATCGAGTTTGACTAATTGTCATACGGTTAAGTATGGAGTAACTTGTAAGTCTAGTTACGAGTTGCTTATAGTTATAGAGTGTTTAGGATACTTCTCGCCCTATTAGTCACGACTTTAGGACTTTTCCACACATTGTATCTAGGATTGATTTGCTACTTTGCTAGCAGAATGCAGTTGAATGAATATACTTGGGGTAGTCAGCTATTGGTCTGTTAAACTAAGAGATTAAACAGAGTTGTGTTTGGCAATATTGGCATATGGCAAAGCTATTTATTAGTTACTTCAAGTGATGCCAAATGAAGAATTATATGAGTACTACTGCATTGTAGTATAGTTGTTGTAAGCTCTCGTTTTAAATGGTCCACACATTTGGAGAGATCTTTGCACTGTTGGCCTATGATAGTACCATTAGTGTAATTCCAACTAAATTAGTTGTCTCGGACTTTCTCGGTAACTAAATACCGAGTATCCGCAACAAAGGTGTATTATTTGCAAGATTTAAAATATTCTTTGGTGGCTTGTATTTGTAGTAGGTTAGCTTAGTTAACACTTGAAAATTGAAAACGTGCCAATTATAGTTCACTAATTTTATATCATGTTGTGCATCTTTATGCAAGAATTTTAATGCATTCATATATATAAAATATTGGGAATGTAAAAAACAATCATCACAAGTTCACAACTATGGCCCATTAACATGGTTTGGTCCTCTTCCTCTCTTGTCATGAAAGGATAAGGAGTTAAATTTTGGTGGGTGCTTTTATATTTATGGCCAACTATAAAACTATGCTAGTGGAAGTTCCAATCTACCCTTCTCTTTCTCTCCGTCAACTTTTTTGACTGCGAATGAGCTACTATAACGGTACAATTTATGGTGAGATGGGGGGTGATTCGAATCCGTGACCTGTTGTATGTAGACCATTCGTCTTTATTATTATATGCTAAGACCTCAGATCATCTATCCTTCGGCTTTTTATAACTTAAGAATGAAGATGTGATGGTAATTTAGTAAGTAGATTTAAATGCTTGTACGTACCATACATGAACATTAAATATGCAAAAGCAAATGAGTAGTTTTGATGGTGGGTATAGTTGTTATTGTCCTCATAGAGTGGCTAAATGAGAGTCTAATGATGAATATGTTGAGAAATGAGAAGTGCCTTAGAAGGGACTTTGGTGCTATGATGCAACATTGTCTCTTGTGGAAGTTTGATACCTAAGGTTGTCTTGTCCCCCATTAACATGAAATTAGAAAATTTTCCAAGATGTATGACTAAGTATCTTAACTAAGAATCTAGATAATAACTATTTTAAAATATATTCAAGATTCAACAAATTAAAAAATTTCCATTCGTATATAGTATATATTTTTAATTGTATTATAGAAGGTTAGTTTAATTTAAAGAGAGAATCTACTACAAACGACAAATGGGTATAGAAGTTTCGATCTTGTAAATTGTAACCTACTAATTATAGACATACCCTCAAATTTAATCATTAAGCTAATATCTCATCGAGTCATCAGTTTTTTTCCGGATTTTTTCAGTCGAAGTCAAACACATACTCTTGTATTTAATTTTGAAGTGTAGCATGAATTACTACTTGATTCAGTTAGTCTCAAAACCCTACAATTGCTTGACTAATAAATTCTGTCAATTATCTCAAAAGTCAAGCCACCAACTTTGGTAGTTGACCTAAAATTATTTTCTGTCAATAATTTACCTAAGAGTGTTTACTTAGTGTTCTCATGTAGCAGCTTTTACCACATTCACACATTGGATGCTTTTGAAACTTAAATTAGATTATTATAAGTCAACCCCCTAACATTGCAAGTAGCACACTAGCACTTTTAGATTAGATCCATTACTAATTTACTATATTTAATTGTTAGTCTTGAAAATCAAAGCTTTCTTTGTCTTTGTCTTTTGTAATTTTGGTTGCTAAGATTCTGTCTTCTTAGTATTCATGTCTTTGTCTATATTCAGCAATAGTGGTTTATTTCTGCACTCTACTGCCCAAAACTATGCTGCATATAATTGAGTTTCTGATATTATTTCACAAAATTTACCTTTTAAAAATTGATTGTTCAGAATTCAGAACCTAATCTTAGATGTTTTCTACCTTTTTCTTGGATCACGGTACACGGATCAAGTCTTTTAGCCGATTCCTTTTATGAGACTAAGACTTTGATTGACGGTCTACGGGTTAAAACTTTTTAATCTAGGTTAGAATTTATGTTTTCATATGATATATAGCGCGTTAATTAATACAATTTCGGGTGTCTTCTCTTCACTTTATTAGGTCCAAATTTATCAATAATGTAGGAATGATACATAAGTTGGGCTTGTTCTTATAAAAGACGTGTTTATTTTAATTGTAKCAGGTAGAACAGGGCAACCATCAACAAGCCTAACGTGGTCAATAAGGTTAAAAATTGCCAAAGGAGCAGCAAGGGGTTTAGCCTACCTCCACGAATGTAGCCCTAGGAAATTTGTGCATGGAGACATTAAGCCATCCAACATACTCKTAGACAACGAATTTCAAGCTTATATTTCGGATTTTGGCCTTAATCGATTGATTAGCATTGCCGGCAATGATCAATCCTCCTCCGGTGGATTCATGGGAGGGGCACTCCCCTACGTGAAGTCGGCTAACCAAGAGAAAATCAACAACTATCGTGCCCCAGAGGCTAGAATCCCCGGAAGTAGACCAACTCAAAAATGGGACATTTACTCATTCGGGGTGGTCTTGCTAGAGTTACTAACGGGGAAATCCCCGGAACATTCTTCGTCCTCGACAACATCAACTTCGACRGACATCCATGATCTGGTCAAATGGGTTAAGAAGGGGTTCGAGGAGGAAAATCCGCTTTCAGAGATGGTAGACCCTATGTTGTTACAAGAGGTGCATGCCAAAAAAGAAGTGTTGGCTGCTTTTCATGTAGCCCTTGCTTGCACTGAAGGTGATCCTGAGGTTCGACCTAGGATGAAAAATGTGTCTGAAAATCTTGATAAAATTGGGACTTAAAAATGCATAAATGTTGGTTATTTGGATGATATCAATTATTTAAACGAGGCAACAACCAAGAACAAGAGCACCTCATCATTTTTTTTTTTCTAAATGAACTAGTGTTAATTAGGTTAAATTGGGTGAGATTTCAATTTTTTGACAACAAGAAAATTCAATTTTTGTTTGCCTTATTTTTATTCTCCTAGAAGGCTAGAACCATATTTGTAGGGTGGGTTGAGGAAGCAACATGTCTATGTTATTCATTTGTAATTTATGTTCAAATCAATCATATATATACGGAGTATATTACATTATCTCATATTCTCATGTGTCATAGTAATGTTTCGTTACATCTAAAGTTCTAAACTCTAAGCATGTCACATGACACATGACACTATTATAAGTTATAGAGTGGAGAAAAGAGAAAAGGATAATTATTAGAAAAATGCATAGTACAACCGATTATGTTTCATTATACGTAAAACCGCATAACAATACTCATTTTTTGTTCATTTGTAATACTCCATTTTTAAAAAAAATAAAATAAAAAAAATCCCTACAATAATTCAACATTTGGACCATCTTCTATTAATAAGGCTTCTGTTTAACCCTCCAAGTAAACCAATAAGGCTTTTGATTAACCCTCCAAGTAAGCCATACATGTAAATATATATTTAACTTTCATTAAATCAAATGAAAAAATTAACACCGACCATAACCTCACTGGCTACCACATCTCCTTCCCCTTCACCAACACCAACCTCACCTAGGTCGTGATTGATGTTAACTTTTTTTTCATTTTCATTTAACCTATTAAAAGCTAATCTATCTATTAACTAATGATTCCTCCGTTTCTTAAAAAACGCATCAGTTTCTAAAAACGAAAATTTCATAAAAAAAACGCATCACTTTACTTTCTTTTTTAATGTGAGGATCACAATTAAAATACTATTTTTTCTACCATAACTTTATTAAAATATTCATTAATTCACCTACTTTATTCCTTTTTATCTCTTTTTTGGTTCCCACCTACACACCACATCACACTCTCAAATTTTGCCTCAAGAACCTTGAAATGCAAAGTGATGTGTTTTTTAGGAAACAAAGGAAGTATAATAGTAAAGCAAACTGCCAAACTCCACCTCCCAAATTTTCCCTCTCAAACACAATTTATTAATTATTGCATTAAAAATGTAAAAAAAATAAAATAATAAGGTTATTAAATGTGTTTTTGAATAAAATTTTATGTTTATTAATTCATATATAATTATTAAAAAATATTTTTTGTTGAAAATATTTTTTAAAATTATAACTATTTTAAAATGGAAAATGATATACGCAATCCTTAGGGTTACATATAAGTATTAAATTCTTGCTTAAAATGTTAAGTATTTATATATTTATGTTAAAATTACACAGAATTTGATGTTATAAATGTTTACTTTTTTGAAAACTTTCTTTTTTTGCTTCTTATTTGCAGCCCTAAGGGTTGTATCTGTCTCTTATACACATCTAGATGTGTATAAGAGACTTACTTCCGGAAGACGAGTGCAAAACCCGTTTTATTTTAACAAGTGTGAGAGGGCACAATCGTCTTTTCAAATATCGAACGAAAGAAAAGCTTCTTTTCATCAAATCGCATTGCTTCCCGTCGTCCCCGTCACCGGAGATCTCACCCATCTTTCGCGCACTCTTAAATTTAGGGTTTTCTCTCGCATGCGATCTCTTCTCGAATCTCAATTCTAATCTTTGGTAATCTCTCTTGTTTCTTCCCTCATTGTTCAAGTTGATATTGATGCGATTATAATTGTGTGTGATTCTGTTCTCTTCTAATTTCTGACATCGATTCTCCTCTAATTAGGGTTTTGGGTTATATCGGGCGATATTTGAGCTATAAAAGAAGAATAAATATGGTAATTATAAAATCATTTCAATTATTTGCATTTTTATTGAATTGAAGAGTTTGATTTTTGTTAATTTTTATAAGCATTTGCATGATCGATTTGTAATTTTGATTTGATTTGGGGGTTTTTTTTTCAGTCGGCGCTCTTCAATTTTCACTCTTTTTTGACGGTTGTGTTGCTGGTTATTTGCACCTGCACTTATATCAAGATGCATTTCCCTGCCATCCTTGAACAGAGAACTGGGTAAATTTATCTCATTTCTTGTGCTATTAATTTCTGCTTATTAAAATCAAAATTAATGCTTAGAATCATTTTACAGTTGCAATTGCTTTGAATTTTTATATATTTGAAGCATGAATACATATGATCCTTATTCATTGGTTGTAATACAACTTTGGTTTGATTAGAACACGCCCTTTCACTTATGGTGGATTGTATAGAAAGATAATCCTCTGTTTGGAAATAATATTCCCAACTCCCATTACTTTAGGGCATCAGAAGAGATTGTGATTGGAATAAACTAGAATTTTAGGTACCCTACTTAAAATGTACAATGCGGAGAGTTTGGTCTTACTATTACGATTTACAAGCAGTAGAATCATGTCCTATCCTTTAATGATAAGGGTTYAGGACTTAGGATTTGTTGGAAAAGATTTTTGGATGGATGGAAGTTGTATTATGTTAGAGCCTTTCTGTCTCTACTAACTATTAAACATTTCCCTTTAGCAGAAAAAAAAAAAAAAGTTTACATGTATGATGTGTGTATTGGAAAATTCCTTCATTTGCCCATGAGTAATCTACCTATATGAAATAGCGATTGATAGTTAGTTGCCCATGGGAGGTCATCAATAGCTCTTCTTGTGTTTCTGTATTATTGCAAATAAGGAATGTTTGATTGGTTGATTGTGATAATGCCTTGCCTTCATGGGTATGTGTCATCCTTGTCTGAAAAACTCAGGGGCCATATTAAACAGTTTCTATTTCTTGTTATTTCTCTATGGAAGACTCTTTTTACCCATTGTGTTGTCTATCCATATGAAGTAGACATTGATAGTTAGTTGAGTCCAAGTTTACAACCAATAAAATAGAATGCGATTTTGTGAGGGTAGGTGTAGCAATCTTTGTGTTATATTAGGTCCCTACTTCTTGTGGTAAGATGTAGTTTCTAGGAGTTGTCATTTGTGGGAAGGAATGATTCTCTACGTAGCTACACCTGTTGCATGAACTGGTGTAATCCTAATCTCATATCTTAGAAATTGGATTTTCCTAATTGTGTGCTATCAACAATATGGCTTCTTAATGTTTGCATAAACTAGCCTTGTATTAAATAGGAATTGAAACAGTGATATATTTGCAGCTTGACATGCAATGTTTATTCCGTTAGGCTAAAGGTTCAAGTCATATGTTAGCTTTGAGGCTCCTACACATGGTTGGCAGAATATAATGCTGGAACATTGGATTTAAAATACCTGATCTTCCTTTTCTTTGTGTTGTAAGTGTCACATGTTTTCCTAAACTCCCTACAAACCGTGGATTGAGATAAGCGAATTATGGTCAGTTTTGGGCTACATTTGGCCCGTTTTAGGCGAATTGTGAATTCAAAAGGCAAATCAGATAGRGAATTATGTAACACTGGGTTTGTTGATGAGAGGTCATGATGAGCTCCTGCCAAGTGAATAATTCTAAGAATTGGGATATAATGAGCCTCTTTTCCCCAAAACTGCAGAAAGTGAAATAAGGAGTAGGTTTGTGAGCAACTGAGCATGTCCTTGACCTGTACCATGATGATGTTATGCTCACGAGTAGGTACTAGCCATGCTTAGTTGCTTACCTCACACGTGGGAGGCATCTTAATTATTTATTTAGGCATTGCCTTTCACATGATCTATGAGACCTCTCAGTGTTGTAATTTGTAAACCTTTCTGTAATAGGAGTAACTAGACTTCTGGGCCTTATGAACACTTCAGCTTTCCTAAAAATAATAATAATAAATAAATAAATAAAAAAACTGTTTCCTGCCATTATTATTCTGAAGTCGTGCATAATATACATACTTATTTCCCACAAGAGACAATAATGTAGTCTGTTGGCTTAATGTTTCTCCTCATTGAGCTGTTTTTGCATGCAAAGGATTCATCAAAATGGAAATATGCACAGCCAGATACATATGTTTCTGCTCTAGAGTCCTCAAATCCTCATCGTATTATTTGATAAGTCTTTGTGTGGAATACCTTTTATGCAAAGGATCACTGCAAAACCAGATATCTCTTAGATATTTCTTTTGCAAAGCATGTAGTGCTTGTAAGAGTTCAGAAGGTCAGCAGACCTTTAGAGAGTTTAGAACTTTATAAGGAGCTTGTAAGTTTGAAAAGGCTTACTTATGGCTGTAACTTTGTTATAGTTATTTGTCAATTTATAGTAAGTTCAAGGTTTCAAACTGCCTTTTTTCTTTCATTTTAAGGTTAACACTGTATGTTTTAGTATTCTTGCCTTATGAATATCTTTGTCTGATTTATCTTATCTGATCTTACAGATTTCGAGGGTTCTTTTGGAAGGCTGCTAGGATTGGTAAGCTTGTTTTAGTTTTCTTCCGTATTACCTCTCATTATTGAATTGTACTTGTAGCTATTAGTGGTGGCTTATCTTTCTTAGTTTTTGTTATCTTATATGGCCTTGGCTTGGTGCAATTTGTTTCTCCCCTTATCCCCCTTTGAAGATCTTGAAGGTTTTGTCTTACGTATTTTCCCCCTTTTGGTTAAAATYCATGCATGATATAGGTTTTTTTTTTTTTTTTTTTTTTTGTGAATAAAGTGAAAAAGGTTTTTCGAGGTACTTAAAAATGCTGGAATCACTTGTTCTATGATTAGTGTCCTTTTAATGCAAGCTATTGGTTATTAATGAATGATATGAGCTAATGGCTCTTGGGCAAATTAACTATAGATTATGTTTGTGCTTATATCTGTGATGTTTTTCTGTTGGTTGGGACATATCTCACCTTGTTTGTGATGCGATGAATTCTGTAATGGTGTCCTTTAAGCGAGTTTTGTACAATAGTATGCTGACATTTCTCTTGTTGCCTGAATCAGGTGAGAGGCTGAGTCCATGGGTGTCAATAGGATGCATCACGATAGGCGTATCAATAATATTTTTCTAATAGAAACCAAAGTTGTGCATGCAAAATTTATTCATGACTAGCTGCCGATTGAATATGAAGCTGGTTTTACTTGTGGAAGATGTTTTTGCACCGCCCCTTTGTGGCTGATCAAGTAGTACATTTTTGTAACAGGTCTGTTGAGTGAGTMAAGTTGACATTATATGGAAAGCCCTAGTGTAATTGATTGTGACAAATTAGATTTAATTTGCTTTGTACACGTATCACTATACCACTCAACAGTCAAGAGTCAAGACTAATGCCTTTCAGTTGTTTATCATCCTTGTTCGAGTTAACGTTCTATTTATTTTCTACTCCTGTTCTCTCTCGCACAATATACAACTTTGGAAGCYATGATTCCCACCCCGCACAAGTTTAACATTCTCAGTAGATTATGTGTTCAATTGTAGGAAGTCCACACCAAAATCTAGCAATGAAATTGAGATAGTGATTTATATATCCTATCAATTTTAATACAGTGATCATTAACAAAWAATGTTTGTATACATCAACAACCCACTTCAAAACTGCACAAGAATTTGCCTTCCAAATGCGCACTGAGAAGATAGCAGCTCAGTTGATATGGAATTGAGCTACAGAAACTTATTCTGTTTACTTCGGTGTGGCAATCATCGTCAAAGAGAACTTGTATACATTGACTACTCAGTTCAAAATTGCACACAAAAATGCTTTCCATATGCCCACAACTAAGTTCCTGTTGCCATTACAAATTCTCTCATATAATGGCCGAAACCACATTGAGCTAATTGTTTCCGTAAATTTGAAACGCCCTTCACCAAAGCCTTGCACTTTCATGGCTACTAACATGCTGAGTAGCTCATAGTGTAAATTTGCTCTAAAGCATCCCTAAATCAAACAAATGTTCAAGGCTTCACATATCGAGCTATTTTTGAAAGTGCAGTTCTCAAACATCTGATGCCGGCGCCAGATTTTGAACTAACCATCATCTGCCACAACAACGCAGATATATATGAGGGGGAAAAAAGCGGTGGCGCCACTCTAGATTTTACAAACACACATATACACGAGACTTTTACTACAAGAGAGTCTTACCACAGGTTGTACAATGGATTTGTGTTCTTTGAGTGTCTGCAAAAATAAATAAATGAATTACTATTGTTTTTACTTAGAAACTTAGTTCTAGGAATCATAGGGGATAATGAAAAGTATAAAACATTAAAGTTGCACTTACCTCTTCAATTTGCATAGCACGGCGAGCCACATCAAGGGGAAATACTGTATCGGACTTTGTCAAGACAATTTGGTACTTAGTCTTATGTCTGCAGATTGACACACAAAACATTCAGGATATATCTATACAAGTGAGTGTAGGTCATTGTTTGTACACCAAACTGGTTAAGGCCTTCAATGGATTCTAATGCAATTTGTCTACATTTCGGTGGTCATCAATAACATAGGGGATTGACGCAATTAGTGCTGCCCCTGTTATTGATTCTAGCAGAACTACGAAAGAATACTTTGTAACATATTATTAATGATAAACAAAAGCCAGAAAAGTTTTGACTGAAACTTGATAGTTAGCATATTTTACCTTGGGCTATTTGGTTTCTTTCCCCTTTTCTTCACTATTATCAACACACAAGTAATAGCTAGAGACGCGAGTCACATCCATTATATATGTTTGCACCATTCTAGTGGAACTTAATACAACCTCAGCGGAAAAGAAAGCAAGAAAATAAAACTCTAGTAGAACATCACCTTGCAAAGTTGCAAGAGAAGGCACAGAAAAACAACTTTAAAATTTTAACTTGAAAACATTATAATGTCTCAAGCCACCAGCTCCAAATAAAATGATACTAGAAGAATATGATGTGTTTAACTAAATTATTACTAAGACGGCGCAAGCTACATGTATTTTATTTATTTCCCAAGCAAAATAGCACTGGAACGAATAGAAATTCTGCATACCTTTCCATCAAATGAATAAGTTCGTGATCCCTTGGTTTTATGCCCCACTTAGTATCAATGAGAAGGCACACTCTCTTCAGTCCAACTCTGGTGGACACATACTCTTTTACCTAAAATAAAGATTCGAGTCACAGAAACGCAATGCATGTCTCTAAAAACAAAGTGTAAATGAAAGCATAATGCTATTCTACCTACATGGCTACCTCAAACCTGTTGCAATCCAGGTCACTGGGAGACTGGAGTTTGTAAAATTACATACTAGATACAATTCAGCGTACTTATGATGTTCACAGATATTGATCAGATAGCAAAAAGTGTAACATCCCCGAGAGAGAGGGGTATACAGTAACAATTGTCACATGAGTACGACACAAATTTACAGGATGAAGCACAGATATAATTTGTTCAAAACTTCACAAGTAATGCAACTAGACAACATAATGCACAAGGGTCAAAAGAGAACTGTAATTCTTTACAAACACTTATCTTCTACTCTGAAATATAATTGTGCAATCCAATCTATGGTTAACTTATCACAGTGCCGTACATAAGCTACAGATTATATGCTATAGTAAATTTTGCAAGGCAGTAATGATGTCATTTTGGATCTAACCCCCAAAAAAGTTTGTAAATAAAATAGCATGCTTACTAGGTCTTCCCAAGCCTCCTTGACTTCATCTTTTGCATAAGCAAAGCCATAACCTGGTAGGTCGACTAAGTTGAGCTTCGTACCTAGGTTGAAAAAGTTAATAGTCTGCAAAACAACAACCAATTGTATATCAGTATTCAATATACTGAAAAGCATGCATTTCAACTTAACTATGTCTTTAATTGATGAAAGTAAACCTGCGTGTGACCCGGTTTATCAGAGGTCCTAACAACTCCCCATTGCCTTGTAAGTGAATTCAGTAGAGATGATTTCCCAACATTGGACCTGCCTTAAGACGAGAAGGAAAAACAAAAATCATTCTCAGTGCCCTGTTATTCTTTATTTTCCTTGAAGGGAAGATAAATTTACAGACTTAGCAAAGACAAAAGCTCTATGCCTCAAAAACAGTGAACCAATCGGTTACAATGCAAAGCTTGAAATAGGAAAACAGTCGATTTAGCCAAAAAGCCATTTTAGTTGAACCAATTTCAGTCAACATGAACCATAGTCACTAAAAAGAAAAGAGGCAAGGCGCTGAACTCTAAAAACTCTGACATCTATTATGCATCTTCTATCCTTATGTGCAAGGCACTGTCTCGGACACCACGTCTGGACAAGATTACACGCGACACAGAACAATGTCTTACCAGCAAATGCAATCTCTGGGCACCTTACGCGGGACAACGCATGAAGTAAACTCTTGCAGCACGCGAATAAACTCTACCTATCATCCTAAGAAATCGACTGATGGAAATAAGTCATGCAATGAATGAATACAACATAACCAAGATTAATAGGATGGTAACTAATGAAATATTTTAGGATCCTCATTAGTTCTCTGACATACGTTGTTGGAGCTAAGAAAGCTCAATCTATGATACATAAGAAAATTCTAACTTATTCTATATAGCTAGCCGGAAGTATGGTACATACTAATTCTAAGTATGACTACATTAATATAAAGTTCTAAAACACAGCAAAGTGTATACATTTCACAGTCATTAGAACATTAGCAAAAAAACCACCTCAGAGATGGTAAGGCAAAAATATTAATGTAAGTCAAATGTGACATACACTTTCTTCAATTCTTCGGCTCTCGCATGTCCGAGCTGTGGAGAAAGGAATGTTATCCAACTGCAAGGGGTTTCTGTTTATAGCCAGCCCTCCGAGCTCAAATATCACGTCTACGACCCAACACTACGGATTATCCGAATCACCAGACCCCACACAACATGATATGAAGTCAATTCTACATCAACATCAAAACCCAACTATAACACAGTAAAAAAAATAACCAACAAGGGAACAAAAAATCACATTGTCCTTCAACATTAAATAAGGATGAAGGCTTGTTGAATTGCCCTGAACTGGCATCATGACAATTTCAATGCTCACGCTCTTCTTCATCCTTCCCTTCTCCGTCTTCTTCTATTCTAACGCTATATATCACCCACATTGAATTCAGAAGCTAATAGAATTAAACATCTAATAAAAGACAAAATAATCTTATAAACATTCCTAAATAACAGTTAATACACAATAGATTCCAGCTAAACTTAAAAATGCATAGCAAAAGACATAAATTAATCATAATAAATTTGCAGCATAAAATTAAAAATCTCACTAACCCATAAGATCACATTTCCATCCATGCAAGCTTTATTCGAGTAAAATCATAACATATCAATCCTAATCACACCTCTTCTTTCTTCTGTGGTTTATTCTCCATGCAGCAGCTGAATCTTCCAAACAATTTATTCTTATTCTATAATTTCCTCTCTCAGTCCCTCAAAACTCGCAACTGTGATTATCTTAATGCATCCCCTCAGATTTCTTCTTCTTAACCACCCAAATTCTCGTCATCAAGTATTCGAAATTGAATCATTTGATAACCCTCAAAAATTTCTTCTTATCTCCAAATTTCTTCTTAGCAAATTCCAAAGATGCTACCTTTATTGGCTTCCTTGTACTCTGATTCTTCTCCTTTTCAAAACCCATATTCCCATTTCCTCGTTTTTCAAAACCTCCATTACTCTCAAAACTTTTGCTGTTATTACCAGAAAATGAACCCGTTTTTCTCTTGTCATCCCCAAATTTCTTCTTATTCGTTTCCAAAGATGACACCTTTAATGGGTTTGTTCTGCTTTGTGTCTTCTCTTTTGTAAATCTCTTGCTAACACCCACTTTGCTGTTTTCTTGTTTGCCCAATACAACATTGTTTTCTCCATCTTTGCTGCGTTTGGTAGTGAAATTTTGCTTGTTTTTTGGTTGTTTTGTGAATTCGTTTGCCATTCCGTTTCAATGTGATTGCCTATTTTGTTTATCTCCTGCAAAAAAATTGAWTMTTCTTCCCTTCGCAAAATGATGAAGTTTGAGTCTTTTGGTGGTTTGGGGTTTAATGCAGTACCGAGTTGGGGTTTAGGGTTCTAGTAATAGAATCCTCACTTTCAGGTTGGTCATATGATTGGCACGTGCTAATAATAAGCTACATGTTGCAAGAYATATAAAATTAGAAATTTAAAAGAATGGACAGATCAAAAATCAAAATATATCAATGTGCATTTACAATTGCAAATTATATGTTATATAAATAGATTGATGAAAGTTATATACGAAGTATAAGATTATATAAAACATACAAAATTCATTAGAAAAACTTTTATTGTTGCTCGGATCGACTTGATTCATATTTCAATATTATGAAGAGTTTTTAGAGATAGTTAGAGTGGAGTATATCGGAGTGTTGCCAAATATGAGTATGGGGCAAAGCAGGTTTCTAATATTTCATATGTTCACTTTTGTTCTGCTCATGACCTCATTTTGACTTTGCACATTTGTCAATGTACTTGTTTGATCATATTAAAAAAAAAAAAGAATTAATCTAAATAACATACTTATTGAGATGATGAATCAAATAAGACTTCGCATTGCATGTGTTAGTTTGTGCCTTGAATTTGTTGTGCGCCCACTTCGTATAACTATGTACTATATGTCCGTTTTGAGCTACGGGTTTCTGTTCTTGGGTTTTTTTGGGCTTTTCTGTTTAGGAGTCATATATATACTCCTACTTCTATAACCCTAGCTCTCTATCCGAAATTGTATTCTGTTTTATGAACTTCCTCAAAGTAATAAAACTGTCTCTCTCGCTCCTCTGCTTGTGGACGTAGCTATTATTGGTATATCACGTAAATTCTGTGTGTTGTTCTTGTTTATTTTCTCATTTAATCGCTTCTGTTATAACAACATGTTTATATTATACTCCATTATATTTGTATTAAATTAGAAAATCCCTTCATTTTATGAATAATGTTTGGATCCTAATTAAATGGGTAGAACAAAATAAATTGGAGTGAGCAATACATTTTTAGGATTGGGCTAGTATTGTCATCGCTAATTATTAGGCTCGTTGTTCTTTTTAAAATGTTATATTCCGTATGGAGTATGGATCCTCTCCATTTCTTAGAGGAAATGGAGAGTCCATTTCCTTTCATCTAGTGGTTGAGAATTATTTAACTTAAATATAAAAATTGCAAAATCCCCCCTATTTTCCCCTTTAATTCATTCTCAACCACTAGATAAGGAAATTGACTCTCTATTTCCTCTAAGAAATGGAGAGGATCCATACTCCTCCGTATGATTCACTTAGCTTGTGTATGGGTAATGGGTTACTCATACATACACAAGTTTGATGAGTACAACATGATTTGAATATCTTGCGGTCTTGCCTTTCGCAATTGGTTGTTTAAGACATCTCTTTGTGTTTGGTTTTTCGTGTGTTAATCAGTTSTTTTGCCAAAAAAACCATTGCATCAACTTTTCATGCACTTTGTAATTGCCTTGTAAAGTGGCAAAAGTCATGTACTCCGTACTTCATATTAAAAATATCTTTTTCTATTGTTTAATCACATTAAATATCCAAAATCAAGAAAAAACCGGTGATAAACCTAATTAAAATTATTCAAGTGCCAAACATGATTGTTGTGAATTGAGACCAAACTTTATTAATTATTTGCTTATAAATAAACTGACAATAATATATGAATACATTATCATTTAATTCATGAACAAACCTTTCACATGTTCATGTACAAGAATCAATTAAAAAAAGAACCATTTCGTCACATAAAACTTATCTTGCACCAAATATTGTGTTTTATAGGAATTTTGCTACTCCGTAGAAGAACTCTCAATTACTCACCCCAACTAATTTTTGTATATCTACTCAATTTGATTAATAAATTATTCAAACTCCGATCCAACTCGTATTTGAAACTTGAAACTCCATAAATATGAGTTTGGACCCAACTTTTTCTGACGAACATGACAAATTTAACTATATATACAACGACTAGTGGTACCTTAATTGGTACAAAATAGTTGATATATATCTTAATTACAAAGTACCATCGATTGTATAAAGCACATTCTCAAAATCACGAAAACTAAATCAAAATCGTAGATTATGCATAACAAGTTTATTAAAAATTACTACGGACCAGTACAAAAACCTTTGTTGTTCTAACATTGTTCGTTTTCACACATAAAAACTCATTTAAATTACACTTTCAAAACACCCTTAAATTCCAAACATTTTTTGTTTTCTATACAAATCACATACCAAAGCAAACTTAAATTATTATTATTACTAATATATATATGTATGTAATGTGTGATATGATGTATTTGTCAACCTGCTACAACTGCCATATGATGAGCAGGACTTTGCCTCTTTTTACGTTCACCACAACTACTTAAGCTCCTAACTAAACTTGGCAAACAATGCTGCTTAGCAGATTTACCAGACTTCCCTTTCTCTAACTTATTGTTGTTATTGCTCGGTGTAAGTGGTGTTGTTGGTGTGTGATAATAATCTTCTCTCTCCTTTCCTACTCTCGCTGCTATAACGCTTCTTTGGCTATCGCTGCTGAAACTGCTGCTCTCCTTGAACAGGTCCAATAGTTTCTTTCCTTGACGGTCTCCATTATTATTGTCGTTGCTCGTTAACTTGTAAGGAGGGAAATCTGCAAACACGTCGTTGGTAATTAGCATTTTTTGCGTGTGTTGCGAGATTAAAATTAATAAAAAGTAATGATGTAGACAAGATTCATACATATAGTGTATGTGTTAATTACATGGTACGATCGAACAATAGTACTCGTATATGATAATATGAAATGAGTATCAATATCACCTAATTAAGAGTAAGTACGTACGTACGTACTATATAGTGGATGTGTATCTATCATTCACATAAATTGTAATCCACTTAGTCAATGAAAATATTTTGTGTGGACCAGTTCATCAGTTCGGGCTGGTGTTGCTTGGACCAATCCATCATGTTTGTAGGTGGATTGACTTTTAAGTGGTCTAACAAATGGACCGTTTCAGTCAAAWTAAYTTCAYTCATTAATAAATTTGTTAAGATTTRAGTAAAAGTAAGTTCAGTTCAATAAAATTCAGTTGACGATAACACGACCTGCATGAGTAATTATTACTTATTACTGCTTATATACTAGACACTTTCTATATTAATGTGGCATACCTTGATTTTGTTCAAATTTGATACATCAAAGGTCTTTAATATTGGAAACCACTTGTTTATTTGTTATTGCAAAATGTGGAAAAAAATTGACTTTTTATTGGGCTGGCCCTAGGTGCACTCATAAAGGAATTGTGAAGGGGATAACATATTTACACATTTAGTCCCGTCTAGCCAATTGGATTTTACTGAATTGGTATACTGATATTATTTTTTTTACTAAAATTAATTTATATAATTATACTAGGAATTATTTTTTACTGAAATGAACTTATTGATACAATAACTGAACTTAGTTTTACTGAACTGAACTTATTTTACTAAAATCTTAACAAATATTCTTAAGGATCGACTTATTTTTACTGAACTTAAATTAGTACTTAACTAATACTTTTTTCTGAACTGAACTTATTTTACTGAAACTATATCTAAATAAATTGACGAGATCAGGCCTTAAAATCTAATATCAAGTAATAATTAAGTATATATATGAACAATAACAAGCAATCATTGTGTTTGGTGATACAAGCAATAGCAAGAAGACTATTACTCATTATATAATTTACTTAGTTATCGTCAACTATAAGTTTATAGACCTTTTACCCACAACGATACATATATGATAACATTAAAAGTTGTAACTACTCCGTACCCAACAAACTCGCTCATAGCATTGTAGTATAGTAGTATCATTTCGGGTTCACCTCTAAACTCGCATACCAAAACAATATCATCTAATTTGTTAATTAACCACAATTATGCAACTAATGACAACATGGTGGATCCTATAATACTCCTAGCTTTTTGGCTTTAAGTTCAAAGTGGGGATACTACTACTGTGCTTATTGTGCTATTCTCTTTACCATCTTTCTGCGTACTAATGAAGGTTTTTGCACTATGCAATTGAAAGTATTCATCACTTGAAAACTTAGTATATACTCCATATTTTCCACATGATTAATTTATTACTTCGTAGGATATGACTTTGTTTGGAGGCCTATAAGTTTCGTAAATATGGGCCCATTAAGTTGTAAAGCTACGATTCTACATTAATTAATCTCGAACATTTTTAGAACAAGTAAGTCTTTTTGCATAATAATATACTTGGACACCAAATTTTGTAAGCTTTTTTTTTTTTTCTCGGGGTCCTATACTGTCACGCTAACTGTGCATGCTCACCAACACTAGTAAAAAAAAATAATCTAAATACTAGGGTAATGAAAGACTGAAGAAACAAACTTATTACAGTATATATGCAAATAATAATACTTACCACCATTTACACTGAAGAAATCTGATTCATCATCTGAATCAAACAAGGTTTTGAATCAAAGAAGGCTTCTTCTTTACTACTGCTCATCATATACAATCAAAAAGATTAATATACACTCAATTAAGCTCACTAATTATCATATACAGTATAATTCATCTGCAAAAAGTACATGACATACAGCGATTATTCATGCATATGAATATAGGCTAATCTTGTATAAGTTTCGACCCAGTAAATTAAAAATTCCATGAAATTAAACCAAGATTATAATCATCATCATAATCATGATATTAAAAATAAAAAGATGATTAAGTTGATAAATTATATTTATTACCTTGTGGTTCCCAAARAGGAGATTGAGCAGAATTGAGCACTTTTTCCAAGGTATGATGATCATGATCATCAGAAAATTTWGTAGGTGTTGTTGGTTCAACTACACTCTTGTTCGGACTAGAAACACATGAACCCATTCCTAAATACAAGAAAACCCTCTTCATTTTCATATTTAATCTTCTTTTTTAAGAGAAGATTATAATTATTATTAACCTCAAAAAATAGAAGCAATTTTTTTTTTTTTTGTGTTCTTCAAGTAATCATCAATGAAAAACAAAAGCTGGGAAAAAAAAATAATTATCTCAAAACAGAAATTTTGTTTGTTATGTGGGTGGTTGGTTTGTGGTAGAGGAGAGAGAGAAAAGAGGGAGACAAATAATTTAAGTTAGCTTTATGCTAAAGATGGGAATAGTGGTGGGCTACTTGATTGATACAGCTGAAAGGTAAAGGAAAACAAAGAACAACAAGAAGAAATGTTGTTATTTTGGTCTTGAAAGTGAAGTAATCATGCTTCATGCCTCATTTCACTACAATAATACTCCCTTAATCACACTATTAGTGGGGCCATTATCTCTATTTATATAGTGAATGAATTATGTGAGATTCATTTTATTTTAGCGTCTGACTAATCTAGATTCGAGTTAGGTTAGACTCTAATAATCGAGGGGAAAATGGATTTGAAATCGACTTCTTATTAAGCTAGAACAATTCTCTTGCTAGATGATCGAGTCATGTAGATTGTAGATAGTGCATCGTTTCGTGATGAGATTATTCTCTTCCCTAATGATATTGTGGAGCCATGAGCTCAAGCCTACTCACGAGGTTATGGTTTAAGAGTGTACTATTTTTGTCTTGCTCTAATTAGCTTTCACATCTTAGTGACAACTCATTTTTTAAAGATGTATGTATTCAGAATTTTGAAAAATACTTGCAAACAATTAAAAGAWTTTTTTTACAAAATGATTTCATATTCTCATGATAATAATGGCAAAATCTTGAATGATCCACSAATCAAAAGGCGACAAGTTCARGTTGGAAATAAGGCTAGTAATACAAAGAACAAACTTATCTGAATTGTCGTGGCGTGATCGGAATCACTGTCCTAAAGTCGAATTTGCCCCGTACTGTAATAAGAGGGAGTGTAAAAACAGGCCACTCACACCCGGCGCACTTTGTCACGAGCCGACGGCGGCGGCGGCGCGCAATGGGGGAGTGCCCAAGCCAGCCCACACACTAGTTCAAGACACTTAGTAGCCACTTCCTTTATAAATAACAAGAAATGGTCTTCAATCTTCCCATGTGGGACAACAAATTCTTTGAACAAACATAATGCGAGTTAATCCACATTCCCCCACATTGATTCGAAAGATAAAGAAGAACGTCAGTACAGAAAGAAATATGGGATTGGAGCATAAGTGTTTAAGATAATCAATGTTTTTTTGGACTTGAATTGCACCAACAATGTTTAACAAATGTGTTCTACGACATCTTTAGGTGGATATTGCTTTGAACCTTGGTCAATTTGAAGGTTTCGTATGAACACATCTGCAGCATTACACTTTTCTTCAAATCGAACAAGTCTCGCACACACATGATATAAATTTGATCCTACGAATCCATGGTTTTCATGAACGCTCTAGAGACTCAAGCCTTAAGAGTTCATAGGGGTTGGACAAATTCCCCAAATCATATAGTAAGTTATCAAGTTTGTCTCATCACAACCACCTATAGGGCGTGATGAACTTATTAAGAGCTAAAAGCTCTCTTACATAAATTAATAAATACTACACTCACTTTTATAAGGAATGGTTGTAGTAGCAAACTTGGATGTTAACATATGACTCTCGTATTGACCTTTTGAACTTGAATTAACAATCCAAGTTGGGTATCCATCACCAACAATTATCATGCATAGCTTTAAACCATTCCTTTTGCTGACAGACCATTTTTCTACAAAGGCCTTTGGTGAAAGGATGCTCAATATTCTTCAAGTTTTTTACATACTCAACGTAATCACATTATTTCTGATCGAGATTTCTCATAATTCCTATGCCTACCGAATGTGCTCCTTTTTCCGTTGTAGGTCTTTGGTTTTGCAACTTCCCAATTGCAGCTTTGAGAACGACAATGCATGGAAATTTGAAGGGGTAGCTTCCCACAATGGAATGTCAGCTAGTTTCCTCTTAGCCATTCGGGCTTTGTCCTGCCAATTCTAAAAGTAATGAATTAGATTCCAATTGTAGATTTAAGCAAACTAAGTTTGTTTTGATGATTTCCAAGTAGGCTACGACCCAGCCAAGTCGTAAACACAAACCACAGGTAGTATTGAATTTCATCATTGTCGGACACCATGGCGCACAATATCCTTCATAGAACTAGTGTTCCATGATAGTGTAGACCAATGATTGTCCCTTTAGGTACTTAACAATCTAATCAAAGACCCCAATGCTCAATGATTATAGGATTGTGAGTATATCTAACTCATTTCTACTAATACACATATGCAATAATCTATCTAGTATAATTCATCAAAAACTCACACTTCAATGATCCTTAGCATTATTCTTGCTGAATAACCCTTTACCTTTTTATTTTTCTTCAAATGAATACTAGAATCCATATCGGGGTTTTAAGAGGAATACAATTAAATTGATTGAAATTTTTGCAAGATTTTTTCCATGTAGTGAGATGATTTAAAGAAACCATAAGAAGTTCTAGTAATTTAATCGCGCAAGCTTGACATCAGCTCTCTAAGTCTTCATGTAGAAAGCTTTAGAAAAGCCTTGGTACCTGTAACTATTTCTATTATTGATTCAAAATCAGCATATCATCCACAATATAGACATATGGATAAACAACCAAATTCATCACTTTTGGAATACCACAAGCCATCAGAATCATTCATCAATGAAAAACCATAGGAAAGTAATAGTTTGATAAACTGTCATACCATTGTTTCGAAAGCCTTGTTTCAGAATATAATGAATCTGCTCAATTTACACACCTACTTCCTGTCCTGGAACAATACAACCTTCTGGTTTGCCTCAGTATTTCTCTGCAAATCACCATTCAAAAAGCATTTTAACAATCCATTTTGATGCACATTGAGTTTAGAATGCGAAGCAATGTGCAATTAAAGCTTAATTGTAGTATTGTGGTCACAGGAGAATAGAGGTCAAAAAGGTCTTAAACTTTCTTTTGGTGATTACACACATCAACCACAATCAGCTTTGTATTTATCAATAGAAATCAGTTAGTTTCTTTTTTGAAACCCCATTTACTGCTTAGAGTTTGCACCCTAGGAAGATTCTGTCAAAACTCCATGTGTTTTACTCTTAATTGACTCAATTCAATGTTTAATAGCCTCTAACCGAAGACTAGAGTCAACTGAACTCATGCTTCTTATATAAGTCTAGGATATCTTACTAAAACAATAGCCATATATTTTTCACTCAAACACCTTCTAGTAAGAAAGGAGTAATACAATCAGTCCAAAACTAGTCTCAGTTCTGGCTCTCTTACTTCTTTAGGTTGCTACTAGTTCACTAGAAGAAGGCAAGATAGGTTGTGCGGAATGAAATAGTAGTAGGAAGTTGAGTTAAAGAAGAATTTACATCCTTTTCCCATTGGGAAGACATGCTCAAAGAACTCAGCATTCTGGATTCTTTATGAACACCAAAGCAGGGTCGTCTTTTGAGTATAAACTGTATCAGCAGACTGGTCAGCAGCATAGCCAATAATAAAATTCCACAATATGTTTAGGTCAATTTACTTTCTGGATATGGGGTCAAATCGATTTTGCAAGCACCCCACACTTTGGGTAACTCAGCTTAGGCTTGTGCCTTTCCACAACTCCTATGGAGTTTTTCTAGCTTCTTATGAGGAAACACGTTAGCATAACAAGCGGTTAGTAAAGCCTCCCCCCCACAATGATCGGCATTCCTGAACTAATAGCGCATAAGCATTCATCATTTCATTTAGGGTCCTGTTCTTCGTCACTATGCATTTTAGTTCAGGGGTATAAGGGGGTGTTCTGTAGTATTATCCCATTTTGCTTCACAATAGTGCTTAAGAGGTGTCCATTCATATTCTCGCCACGGTCCTGAATCTAACTCTTTAATTCTTAAAGGTCTAATGGTTTTAGCAATTCGGCCATTATAGATTAAGACTTTCCTTCTACTTCTTCTTTTGAGGCTAAAAAGGTATACTTAGTAAAACGATGAAATCAACTACCAAAGGTAATGTAGTACCGTTTTCCTCACTACTACTTACATTGTTTTAAAGTACCTAAGTACATGAAACCTAACTCAAGTAAAGTGGTCTTAGATCTATTCACATTTTTGTTAAAAGGTTTTTTTTTTAGTGGTGTTTGGCCTCAAACACACCAAACTTTCAAACTCCGTGGAACTGAAGTAGGAATTAAGCTAAGTGTATTGAGCCTTTAACGGAACTACTATTGCAACATGTCCCAAACGAGAATGCACAAAGATAACAACTCAGATTAAACAGAACCAGCAGAAAAGTTTTTAGCAATCATTAACATCAACATCAAGAACAAAAAGCGCCCATTACAGATAACCTTCTTGCTCCAGCTTTCTTATATTTGATGAATTTGCGACCAGATATCTTCGTTGAGTCAAAGCTTATCAATTCAAAAGTCAGTTGATTCCTGCTTTGTGAGAAAGGCTCAGAAATAATAAGGTTCATGGCAATTTAAGCGACATGTAAACATTATGTAAGCAACAGTTTTTAGATTTTTTTTCCCCAAAGTAGTTTTAGAGTTACTTTCCTTTTTCATGGACCACTCACTATGAGTTGCCCATGGAATACACAATCTCCTTCAGCAACGTGTTCATAGAATCAAACATTTCTTTGTAGAATAGGATGTGCTAGTGGCACCAGTATTCACAATTCACTCAGTCACATGGGACTAAGTTGCTTAGAAACAACACAATAATGATCCTCAATAGCTTCAGCAAGGTTGAGCTATGCGGCTTGGAACTGCTGCCCCTTCGGTTTTCCTGGTCCATGCCCTTTTTGACACTCCTTGCAGAATGTCTGAACTCACACAAGTGAAGCATTTGCCATTGAACTGTCTCTTTGGGGGGTCTCCTTGTCTTTGTTAAAACATGTTGTTTCTGGTGCCATGGAACTGGATTCGGACACTCCTTTGTAACCCTTGAATTTACCTGAGACTTAGATCAACACAGGTTAGCCGTAGAGGAAGAATGTTCACGAGTTTCCTTTCAGCTGCAAACTGTTTGCTCTTCAATCTTGATATGCGACACCAACCTTGGAGAGTAGACAATCCTTCTGCTTGTGCTTCATAGGAATGGAAATACCCTCCCACGAAGGATGGTAATTTGTCAGAGACAGTTGGCTTGAAAAGTCTACAAAATCTTCATTCTCAGCATAAGTATCACATTAAAGTCTATATCCATTGACAAACAATTTGATCTCTCTTTAAAGCTTTAACCCAAGACTACAAGCGTATTTTCTAGGTCCATAGTCATCAGAAATATTTTCAGTTCACAAGCATATCCAAATTTCCTTAGCTTCCTATACTTAGCTATAGAGATCAGATATAAAGACATCGATATAGTGCAACAACAATCCCACGACAAGTCTTATTATCCTTATCAAAGTCTCTAACGGAATTAGTTGGTGCAATCAAGAGAAGGGATAACCAACTTCAATTGACCTAAAAAGAATTCTATCTTATCAGACCACTTCTTTATAATTTTTTCACCATCAAACGGATCCATTTAGACATATTCAGGAATAAAGGATTGCTTAAGTGGAAAGCCAATGAAATACCAGCATATTAACAGTGTATAATTTCGACTTTAGATTGTGGAATAAGGCTAGTATTACAAAGACAAACTTATCTTGGCCATTGTCGTGGCGTGATCGGATCAACTGTCCTACAAAGTCGAATTTGCCCCCGTACTCGTACAACACGGCCTCACGGCAATCGTTACCCCAAAGATTACACCGTACTCCGGTTAATGCGTCGCACCTCAAAAAACCGAATTGAGAACCGTCCGAATAATGCCGAAGAGGAACGAGAGTGTTGGTTTTAAAATTTTTGTGGAGCCAAGAATTTTCTTGTGTGTAGATCTGAGACGAGAGACCTATATACTTCCCAAAGTTAGCGGGAATTAGAAGGTTCAAAGATTACGGATCTATATAAGGAGATATCTACACGGCAACAAAATCGCGCAAAGATCAATTCTGCTCACTCAATTTGTACGGGATAGAAATAAGATTAACGATTACAAAATGACAAAGGAGTTTTGACACAAAAATATAGAGGCGAGTGTAAAACGGGCCACACCTGCCCCGCTGTACGACGCATCGAGCCGGGAGAGACGAGGCGCGTCGGCGATGCCTAAAGCTAGAACAACACTAGTTCCAACAACACTTAGTAGTACAACCTTCTTTATAAATAACAAGAAATGGTCCGACTCTTCCATGTGGAACAACAAATTCCCTTTGAAGCAAACGACCATTATGGAGTTCAACATCCAACACGTTCCACACATATATTGGAATTGGATTCCTTTCGCTGCTTTTTTTTTTTTCATGATATTAATAAGTTTCGTCAAGTATTAGCAGGGTATCACCAAAGATTTTGGTCAATTGAAAGACAAATTAATTAAATCATCAGTAATGTTTTTCGTAGATTAATAATGTAGTATGCAACAATTAACCAGGATAATGATCTTTTTAACTTAGTTATATATTCGTTTTATCCCATTGTGAAATTGGAAACAGCATTGTAATTGTAGAGGTGTATTGTGGTATTAATTGTTATGTTCAAAAAAACGGTCTAAGTAAGCCCTGTATGATACATACTATACTAGACTAATAGAAAGTAGGCCCAAAAAGTGATAGAATATTTAAGTCTAAAAAAACGAAAGAGTGTGCTCTTGGATTCCTATGATTGGACAGGAGAAATTTGTTACATCAGTCGGGACTGTGTATAACCTGCAAATATTGACTCAAGACGCATCGTCATCTCAATTTCGACATTACTATTTTAAACAAAAATTTAATTAAAAAAATCATTTACTCTTAATAGGGCTACAGTTCACATCTAACAAGGCATTCGTTGAGCTTCATTATGATTTTCATTTTTGATGTAAGTTTTTTTTTCAATTGAATCTCTTGACATGAGATTAAAGGATTAATAACATTGACATACAAATGTAATATTGAATACATAATTACATAAACAGATATTGAATTCAATATGTTTTTTAAAATAATTTGCAATGATTCTATCATAGGATTCCAATGAAAAAATTAGTTCATGGTCAATTAATGTTATTTATAATTGATTTTTTTATACTAATTAATTAAAATTTTTCAAAATTAAGGAATGTAATAATTGGTATTTTATTTGAATGTTTTACCTATTAGAATTACAACTTTCTTTCATTATATGGGAAAAATTCGTCAAATATACTTTTTTTTAGTATTGCTTAGATGAAAAGTACAAAAAAAGAGAATTTATGATTTTTTAATTAATGGCATTAATCTTTTACAGTCGAATTAAGGGTGGTTTACGTTTTTTAATAGGGGAACGTTATTGCTCCCTCGCTTATATATTAGAGATATACTTCGCTATTATTGTTAAAAAAGTATATTACTCCGTTAAAATGTCACCAATTCATTATTATTGTAAGCTTCATGGGGTAGCTATGGTGTCCCTTAGGAAATTACTCTCTAACCTTATTAATTAGTGGTTTTTTTAGAAAAATAATTAATTGAAACCAATTTTCATTCTTTTAATATATAACTTTTTTAAAAAACTCACCATATCAATAAAACACGATTCAAACCTTATTTAATTCTTTGATAAAATGATGTTCTCACAATCACTTAATTATTAAAAATTATTTTTTGAAACATATTGAATTAAAGAGCTAAAAAATTTTCTTTATACGTAACATATATTAATTACTCATATAATATTATTTATATTTCGTATGTTACTGTAAGTAACCAGTTGATTAAAACCACACCATATGATTTAAACTCTTTGTCTAGAAAAATTAATAAAAAGAAAAATACATCAAAAATTTGAAATCATAATAACTCTCCATCATTMTTAATTTGGAGRTATGTCCAACGAAACTGAATAAGTTTTGTTTTCTTATTGTAAATTAATTTAATATAAGTTTTTAAAATGATCGTACGCATCGCGTGCTTATAGTGCTAGTATTACATAATTACAGCAAAGGCAAAGAAAAAACTTTATACTTCTAAGCAATAACTAGTTTTCAAATGTAGAATAAATTCTAATTTGTTATGCTTTGACACATCAATACAAAGAATAATAAACTAGCTAAAAATTAATACATAGAAATTTATTATAACAATTTGTAAATTACGTAAATTTTAACTCTAAACTATTAAAATTAAATTAAAAAAATAAAAATTGTTTCGACCATTTAGAAATTTTTATACTTCGTACATACTTTTTATCACGGTGAGCTTCCTTGAATTGACTTTTATTATAATAGATCCCAATTCACCAAAAAAAATTACGATAGATCCAAAAATTATGATAGATCCAATTTTGAGTTGATGATGTTAGACCTTTTACAGTTTTACCATTTATTATGGTTTAAACTGTTGATAATTATAACAATAAATTGCGTTGTGCAAACAGCCCAACAGCACAGTGCCTCAAAATTAACAGGCCCCAAATTAGGCAATTAGTATTGGTACACCCTAGGACCATATAGTTTTACATGGTCTCCCACCAAAAAAACCCACGCCTACATGGGCTACATCTAAATACGATTTTAAGGATTTTTGGATGAATTTTTTTGTGAATTTTTGCTAGAAATAGAAAGTAAAAGGGAGAGAAATAGATGAATTTTTTACATTTCGTGTCCATTTCGCGTTGTTTTCGTGTTTAGAATTTCAACCTGAACCTAACCCATTTATTTTCAGGTCGTGTTCCTGTCGACCCATTTAACTTTTCGAGTCGGAAAATTCGAACCTAACCCACCTTTTTTTTCAGATCGTGTCGTGTCGTGTCAGCTTTTTCCCGCGCTAAATTGAACTACATATGCATAATCAATCGATTAGTCATTTAACAAACTTGGGAGTTCAATACAGCAGTGAATAGTGTGTATAATATAGCGAAATGATGTGATACTATTTGTAGACTTAACTTCCAGTGTAATCAAGTGATCATCCATCGTTAGGATGGTGATATGTGTCACCATTTGGTGGCACTTCTCCRTATTTGGGTTMTGGGCTTTGCCCATTTGATTAGCCCATTTTCATTCTAGCTGGTTATTTGTGTCAGCGTGCCACGTGTTACCCTTTGATTACCTTGTAATACTTTACCCTCAAAATGACACATGTCATCCTTTGATTAGTCCATAATTTTTACCACAATGATTTTTGTCGTCGAACATGATTTTGGCGATATTTAATACTTTATTTTACTTACATGAATAGCAAATATAAATTTAATATGCATTAGTGAGATATGCATGTGCATCATATAGTGATAAATTTAATATTTTAGATTATGTTGCTTGGGGATTTGTGGGAAACAATTTTAGTCGATACTACTCGGGGCATTTGCGGGGGATAAAAATTTGTTCAATCAAAATAGTTTAGAGCATATTAGTTTGTAGGGGTGTTCAAATCGGATAATCGATCCGAAAATCCGGATATCGAAATTTCGGATCGGGAAATACCGACCCGAATTCGATCCGAAATATCCGAACTATTATTTTCTCCGAGTCGAATCCGATCCGATATCCGAAATTTCTGGGATCGGATAGTCGAAAATTCGGATCGATCAATCGGATCGCGAATCAAATGTATATATTTTTACCTATTTTCTTTATTTTTCCTATTAAATTAATTTTTTTATTAAAAAATGGATATTTCGGATATCCGAAATATCCGAAAAGTGTAAAAATTCCGATCCGAATCCGATCGAAAATTTCGGGATATCTGATCGAAATATCCGAAACCTTAAAAACCGGTTCGGATATCCGATTTTGTCGGATCGGCATCAAGCGGATCAACGGATCGGGTTGATGGATCGGATATTTTTGAACGCCCCTATTAGTTTGTTAGGGAATCTAGAAGAGAAAGGAAACAAATACCTTGATTCGATCTCTTGAATAGGTTTTGTAGAATAATTTTAAAATCTCATTCCCCATTTTACTTTTTCAAATTCCTTTACACCCATTAATCCCCATTTCCATCCCATTGGGACTTGGATCCCAATCTATATCTACTTTCCACCTTCTACAATTCTCCAACCACCACAACTTTAACCACCCATCCCACCTACACACAACCACACAAAGGTCCGGATCTCACCACCACCGCTTGTGACGGTGAAACCAACCACAATCATCCACCACTTACACCACCTATGAGGCTATGACCACGAAACACCCACTAATACCACCTACAATCACAATTTCCCACAACCACGAAACCATACCACGACACCACCAACCACAGACCACCCAAAATCCACAACCATGAACCACCACACAACCATAAAACCCTCGATGACACTAAGAGAGGGAGAGAGAAGGAGACGGGGTGAGAGAGGGAATGACGGCGAGCAAGAGAGATGACGGTAAATAGATAAGACAACAATGTAGAGAAAAAGGAGATAAGAGGCTAGTGCCTGAGAGAGGGGCAAAGAGAGATGAACGGTGGTGTTTTTTTTTATGGATCGTGTTTTATAATGATTTCAATTATTATCAATCATATTCTTGATCGCTTTTGACATTTCAAATATCTAGGACTGTCAAGTCATACATCGAGTTTGTGTCATTGGGATTATGCTATATGTAGCCCTTAGAACTACTATATTAAGGTGTTCAAAGCGGATAATCCGATCCGAAAATTCAGGTATCTGAAAATTTTTCGGATAGGGAATTTCGATCTGAACCGATTAAGTTCGGATATTAATCTCTGAAATAATCCGACCGTCAACTTTCTGATCCAAATCAGATCCTGATATCCGAAATTTCGGATCGGAATATTGATGTTTCGAATCGGATTCGGATCAATGGCTATTTTTACCTATTTTTCGATTTGTTTTTTTTATTTATTTTATTACTTAATGAAAAAACGGATACTTCGGATATTCGAAAGTGGAAAAATTCGATCCGAAATTTTCGGATATCTGAACCTTAAAAACTGATCGAATATCCGATTTATCAGATCGGCCCGGATCAACTGATTGGCATCAAATCGGATCGGATATTTGACGCCCCTACTCATACAAGATCTAATAATGGAAAATATCATTTAAATTATCATTTAGGAAAAAATTAATCTTCCCACCTAGAAGTCGACCCTATTTTAAACTCCACCTTAGGTCAAACAATTATTAAAAAACTCCCACTTGAAATCTCTTAAAATTTCAAAACTCCCACCTACGTTAGTTTCGTTAGCTTTCCGTTAAATGGGGGTATTATAGTAATTATTCTTGCTTTTTCTCTTTTTCGCTTTCCTTCCTCCCCCCCCCCTCATTCCCCTCATTTCTCTTCTTCTTCTCTTCTTCTTCTTCTTCTTCTTCTCTTCTTCTTCTTCTCTTCTCTTCTTCTTCTCTTCTTCTTCCTTCTTCTTCTTCTTCTTCTTCTTCTCCTTCTCTTCATTTCACCATCATTCATCATCACCTTTACTTTTCCCATTTTTATTGCCATTATTTTGATCTTCTCTTTCATTTTCATTAAACCCATGAAACAAGCAGCAAGCATAAACACCCCATCACCCCACCATTCATCATCATCACCGCACCATCATCAACACACACCATCATCATCATCAAGCAATCATCATCAATCGCAGCAATCATCATCATCATCATCTATCATCGCAACTCCAATTATCACAAGTCACAACACGCATAAAAATGCACAAAAATCCCCCCCCTTTTGTTCTTTTATTTGTTTAATTTGTTGATGTTGTGTTTTTTAATTAGTGTAAATTGCTTATGCTGCTTGAACTTTTTGCAAATACATGAAAAATTTGAATTCAGAAAACCCTAATTTCAATTGAAATTCAGATTTAATGCAAACCCTAATTCAATCAATTCAATTCCAATTAGTTGAAGAAAACCCTAATTTGTACAATATAAATGCAAAATGAAACTGAATTCAAACAATGAAGATAAATTAAAGATTGAGAAAAGAAATTGCTTGAATGGTTCACTTGAAATTGAGCAAGAAGCAAGAATCGAGTGAATAGAGGTAAGGGATGGCAAGAATCGTGGTTAAAGGTAGTGCTTTTAAAGGGAAAAAGAGAGAAGTGAGACCCACATAACGGAAACACTAACGGAGATAGCAGAAGGTGGGAGTTTTGAATTTTAAGAGACTCAAGGTGAGAGTTTTTAATTTGTTTGACCTAAGGTGAGAGTTTCAAATAAGGGTCGACTTCTAGGTGAGAAAGGATTAATTTTTCCTATCATTTATTATTCAATTAATGTTACAATTTCATCTTAAATTCATATTTATTTTCATTTTAGGTAACATATTTAATGCTTATATGTAGCCAACCTAGGGCACATTTAGCTTTTTCCCAATTTTATTTCAATATTAAATTAGTTGTCAAAATGCTTGGGATGGAAAATGAATGGGAAGAAATGAATTGAAATACAAATACAAAGAAATGGATTTGTTTTGTTATGGTTGTTATTTAGTAATTTTATGCAAATCAAAACGGCAAACTAATACATTTATGATCATTTTTTCTATTTTAAACTCAAATTAGATCTCATCAAGGGCAGAACAATAACTAAGTTAACTGATTGTTAGAATAATGAAAATAAGAATAGATTACAAATCAATTTTCCCATAACTATATAATAGATGCATTCATGAGTCAGGATTCGTTGTAATGAGCATGTCATATACTCCGTAACATCTACCTACACAATCTTTTAAAAAATCATCCATGTGACACATAAGCAACCACACAAACATCATTTTCATTGTTCCGTCACATATGCATATTGTCACGTTTCCATCGCAATCATATGCAATATATGCAATAGCAGGATGGTTATTGTAGTAAGGTCGAAACTCAAGTCTAATATAGATACGGAGTAATAACATGCCTTACCAATCAACCAACATTATTTAGTGTTTTAAAATTCACTATTTTAAAGCATAATTGTTCTATAGTAAAAACACGCTTAATATATCACTCTTTACTTTCTTTAGTAATTTTCTTGATTTTTTAGATCTCAACTGCAAATTTTTTTAGAGGAGATTTRAACTATTAATATAATCTAGACGAAGTATTAGCTTTATTGTTTAACTGTAATTTTAACAAATTCATGCGTCCCTTATTTTTTGAGGCACAAACAAAAGGGACGATATATTCAATAATAATACTTTCAATCCGCGCCATTGTTTAACCTTTGACAAAAAACTTAGATTTTAACCATTCATCTATACGAAGTACTCCATACTCCATATTACTCCGTAATATTATTGACAAATGTTTTACAATCGTTATGATAATTTCTTGTATTATAAAGCAAACACRCAAATTTGGTCAATCAATTTTGTGCGGACCTTTTTACCCTCAAGGAGCCGAAATTAAAAATATTTAAAAAATACGATAAAAAGATATTTAAAATATAGGAAAAAATATATCTTATCTAATTATGTAAAAAAAAAAATCTTTTATCTAAAATGCTTAAAGTAAAAAAAAAATCTTTTATTTTTTTTTGAGGGAAAAATTTATCTTACGGAGTAGGCCTTTTTTTTTTTGGTGCTAAAGAGGGGCAAAGCCCCAAAACAACAATRACACAACTAAATCAATAATCGTGGCCAAGCCACTCCCATCATYTCCTGCTTCACTAACTGTGCTAGTTCTCCATTTGCTTCCTCCATGAATTCAAGTGTTGTGTCTTGCATGACCCCCCTGATTTGCTAGCCAATTTGCAACTTGGTTGCCTTTTCTATAACAGTGAGTAAACTCAATGAATCCCCCAAACTGTGCCATTATTTCTTGACATTGCTGGACAAGATGGTGGCACTCACCACCTTGGAAATCTTACGGAGTAGTTAACTAAGTACTCCCTCCGTTCTTTAATGTTCATGTCACAAGGAAATTTGACYCTATTCACAAGTTATGAGAATCTTCTAAATTGTTGTTAATGTATAAGAAAAAATATAATCAAGTGAGATTTTGTTTGATTCGTCTTAATGAATACTTAATTAATATCTAGTTTTTATAATTTTTACTATACAAAATTCAAGATATTTAACCTATAAATTGTGCGTTGGCAACGTGTAAAGGAGAAGCGGTAAAAACATTATGGAACAGAGGTAGTAAATAAAGATCCAATGATATGTGTGTGTCTATGTATACATATTTACTTAGTTAACTATATGTATGTATGTATGTATGTATGTATGTATGTATGTAATGTATGTATGTATGTATGTATGTATGTATGTATGTATATATGTATGTATGTATGTATGTATGTATGTATGTATGTATGTATGTATGTATGTATGTAATGTATGTATGTATGTATGTATGTATGTATGTATGTATGTATGTATGTATGTATGTATGCATGCATGCATGTATGTATGTATGATGTATATATATTAATCAATTCACTTTGGGATTTATAACTGATATTTATTTTGTTACACTATTTTTTAACGACAGTTATCGAAATTTGTTTGGAAATAAATTTAAATTTGGAATCATTTATCTCAAAAATATCGGAGAATGATTAATAGTGGATTTCAATTTTAAATTTTGCTAGCATGTGAAATACAAATTCATGTACATAGTAATATTTTTATGTTGAATGAATTGACAATTTAGATCAATATGGATGTTAAAAAAACTACCTACGGGGTATAGGTATATTTTTAAGCAAAAAATAAAGTTGAAATCTTACTTAGATAAATCGATACGAAAGAAATCAATCAAAACAAAAAATCTAAATAAAAAACTACTTCTTCTATTTATTTTTTTGTGTCACAAAACAAAATATAAGAAAAGGTAATATCTTCTTATCTATAAAAAAAATCAAAATTTTGCTTAAAAAAATATCCAAAGTCATAAGAGTAAGAGGAAAAAACAAATAAATGTTTGATACTACCTTATCCAAAAAAAATAAAATAGTATCTTACCTCTTAAAAATAAGATAGATAAATAGAAACTTAAAACTAAAAAAATGTTATCTAAAAATAATGAAAAACACAAAAATGACTTATTCTCTATAAAACTTAACTCTATTAAAAAACTTTAATTCTAAAAAGTCAATATAAAAAATATGTATCTTTGTTAAAAAATAAAATATAATCTTTAATTACAAAAATAACACAGAATAGGATAAGATTAGAAAAAATATCAATTCATATTGACGTACGCCAAGAAAAATAAGAAATTAAACAAAAACAATCTTAGTAAAGAAAAAATAGAATACAAAAGGTAGAAAAGTAAAAAGTTATACTTTTTATATTAAAAAAAATGTGAGTGAGGCCAAAAAGTAAAAATAGTACGGAGATAGAGTGTATCAAAATGGATTAAAGACAATCATAAAACATTAAAAATTAGCCCAATGAGGCGAATAATCAAAATCGGTGGGAGTGCATGTTGATAAATATGTACTTCGTAAAAGATTTTATTTATCAACATGTGAATAATGGGAAAAAAAAAACTCAAATGCGTCGAAAATTATGGAACGGAATAAGTACAAGTATAATATTATGTCATTTTATTTAGTTTCAAAATTTACTCGATTAATTGCAATTTCATTACATTGTATGGAGTACCTCAAATTCCACATATATAAATTAATGAATAATAAGATAAAATGAAATGCCCATTATTGGAAATGTTAAAAAAAAGTCCAAGTTTCACTTGAAATGCCCAACATATTCGCCCAACATATTCCTGATTGAAAGCCATAGAAATTTTATTAACATTCTCCTCGTCTTCCTTTCTTCTCTTAAAAAAACTCTCATTGAAACCCTAACTTTTTTTTTCACCCGTCGAGGCTACCATCATCTTGTTGATGGTAGTAAGCCCCAATTCTTCTTTTTATTGCTTTCTTTTTGCTCGTTTATTCTTGAATAATCTTCGTTTCTATCTCATTATGAGAGTTTTATCCCCAATTTTTGGGGTAATCTATCTTTTATGACAGTTTTATCCACAATTTTTGAGTTTATTATTATCTCCTTTTGTGAGTGTTTGGAGTGTAGTTTTCTTGTCTTTCCTTAGGTAAGAACAAATTATCTAATGTTTCATAAATTTTTTTCGTTTGTTGGAGAATGAAGATTTAGGGTTTCACAATCTTGGAAAGAATTAAAAATAGGAAAAATTGCCAACAACTACCCACTTTTTATCCAACTTTGAAAACAACTACCCACTTTTTTTTTTTGAAAACAACTACCCACTTTTTTTGACATGTTTGCGAACCACTACCTCTTAACGACAATTGACTAACGGTGTTAACTCCCATCCATCCAACCACCACAAACATCCACGAACCACCACCCCCTCCTTGTCCTCACCACTACCACCTACCACCGACCTCCACCTACCCTCTAGCAGCCCACTAGCGTTGCACCAACGCCGCAACTACCACGAGCCAACGAGCACCACTAGAGCAACTAGCATATTCATCAGCCAACTCTCACAAGGGCTGCAACCTCCACCACCGACAACCTCATAGTAGTTGGGGCCTCCATCATCCCAWRCAAAWACATTGACAARCTCACCATCARTGTCATCGAAATCACTCAACAMTACACAATCATCAACCAATRGAATTGAATCAACAAATTCGCAACCCTCAAATCCCCAATCGAATTGAATTAGGGTTTTTGATTTTTGATTTGAAGGTTGCAAACATGCAATTAAGAGGGGTGGCGGTTTGTGTTTGGTGTTGGTGTTGCTCGATTGATGCGTGCGAGGTGTTTGGTGGTGATTTTGTGGTGTAGTTATGTGTTTTGGGGTGGTTTCGTGGTGTAGTGTGTTTTGGGGCTGCAGTGGTGTGTGGTTGTAGTTGTGTGTTTTGGGGTG